>OAMR01000887.1:55350-111000 GCA_900205405.1 Echinochloa crus-galli
TTTTAACATAATTAGTAATAACTTTTAAAGAAAACTTCTTCAGTAACTTTTTAAAGAAAATATTTTAACAATAACTCCTGGACTAAACTTGACCGATTAGTATGAGTACTAATAACGATGGATCCGATAAGTAAGTTATTGACATGTGCTTTTTTAGACCATAGATATAGAAACACAGTGCTCCCAAAAAAAAAGAAGCACCAGAGGAAGAAGCTAGAACCTTCAGCATCGTTGTTGTACATCATGCTCCTTTGAAGTATGTTTTGCCTTGACGATCTACAGGTACACAATTGCCTGCACAGGATGTTATGTAGGGTACATAAGTCGTCACTTAGCCTCATTGCTTCAGTTAATTTTGATCGAGCAAATAGTCGTTACTCTAGAAGAATCCAATTCATCACTAACGCCCGCGACACATTTTATTGTTCAGCTTTGCATGGTTTGTAAAAACCAACCACATAGTTGAGTAGCTCACGCTCAATTGAGAAGTTGTGCTATCAATCTTTAGTTAGAACTATACTTTTTGTGAAATTTCCGCCTAGTAAGATTTTGGAAATCTTCAAAAAAAAAAGATCATCCTCTTTCTTGCTCGTCACTGAGTTTCATTATTAGTTCAATACTAGTGATCCAACTCATGAAATTGAACATTGCTAGAACTTACATGCTACAATCAGAAAATAAAAAACAAAAACAGACCATAAAGAACAATCCCCCTCCCTGGTTCTTGAATCAGATTTTAGCCTACCCGTGTTAGAATGGACTACCAAATCCCACTTCCTCTTTTCCTCCTTGCAATCTGGTAGTTATATCATATATTATATTTGAACAATAGCAGTAATTTTAGAAAACAAGTAACCACACCTAGGTACAATCTAATCCGGAAGGATAAGAATTCCCAACCACCAAAAACAACAAACGAATCTGAGAAGGTATCTAGTACGACGTGCTTGAGAGAGCAAGAGGGCTCTACTCACCGGCAAGGGAGCTGGAGCGGCACAGGCCTTGGAACACAAACTTGTGGAGGGCGTACATGCGCAGGGAGTCCACGGAGACACGAGCTTCAACGCCCTGGCGGCGAAGAGGAGTTGAACGCCCTCGACGGGGTCGCCGAGGTAGGCGCCGCGGGGGACGCCGACGACGCTGCGGACGGGACGGCTTCTGCGGCGTCTGGTCCTTCCTGAGCCGCAGCAGCTCCCGCCACTGGCCGAAGCACGTCGGCGTCTTGGGCGAGAACACGTAGGGATGGAGTCGAGCGCCGCCTCCGCCGCCGCGTGGTGCATCACCTTGACCTGCTCCGGCGTAGATAGCCGGATCTCCGCGACCCAACGCCATGTCCTGCTCCCCGTCGGGGGGAAGAGGGGATCCACCGCTCGTCGGCGGCGCCTCTCCGTGCGAGCGAGCTGCGCGCCCGGGCCACCACCGGCCGTCTCCTTGAGCAGGCGAGCTCCGCCAGCCTTCGCCCCGGTACTCTCCCCATCGGAGGTGAAACGGAGAGAAAGAGAACAGAGAGACCGCCGGATCTGGATCGGAAGAAGGGGAAAGGAAAGAGAAAGAGAACCGAGAGAAGCCAGTGAAGTGATAAGGTTTGAATGGGCCCACTCACGTGCTATCTGCTGGAGTTGATTGGATCGACCGCACGTTTAGAACCTGACGGTCGACTGTATAAACAAGATTGCGCCCGCATTGTGTACTCACACCCCTATCTGTCCACGCTGTGACCATCCTAATTCCTTTGACTGCCCTGTCGTGGCTGGCGAGTACTTGGCCGCGGCTGGCCATGACGTGGTGAGGGCCGGCAATGCCGCAGTTGGCACCGCCCAACTCTAGGTCGCCCTTACCGAGCCCCCTATTGCAATTCTATTTCAACACCAAATATTTTGTATATAGTATTTACAATTGCAATTATAAGATTTTGTATATATCTATATATTAAATAGCATAGTTTGATGCTCTAGAATATTATGCAGTCTTAATTTCTATCGAATGTATTTTTTTCTAGTAAAGCTTAATAATCGATATAAATATATCTATCTATACTATACATAAAGAACAAAAACATTGAAAATATTTTTCCACTGAAATTATGTCCACCCAGACCACAACTATACCTACACCTTCATACCATCGGATGGTTATCAAAATTAATTGTTCCCATTAGTAGCTGTTGCTTGTTATATGTTGTTCCCGTGAAACCCACCAAAAAACAAATGAGCTTGTGTCGCAACTTCAATGTTTGATGAGGCTTTTATATATTTGCATCAAAGATAATATGAATCAAAACAGTAAAAATTAGTAGTCCCACCTACTTTTTAACACAGAACATATCCCCTCATCGGACTAGTCCTTATTTTTTCCAATTGACATACGTGCTAATATATACCCCAGCGAGTTCTCCTAGCTGGAAGCGTCCTTCCAAATCTATAAATATCCGTATGATATGGTAGACGACATTGAAGGAATGTGAGGTCGAGCTGTGAAGGAAAATAGTTTGCGTGGACAAGTAGCTGTTGCTTGAGAATGGGTGGCAGCTGGAAAAAATGGAGTGCACAATTGCGTAAGCTGTTGTGTGGAGGGCAGCTATTGGGCGAGCTGAGACTGCGAACGGGCGTTGCGCGCGGTCTACTAGCGGCGCCCCAGCACAGCAACCAGCTACCGGCGCTAGATCCGCCAGACCTCAGGACTTTGTTCTTCGCTGGATCCTCTTGTAGCGGAGATTCTCAATAAATAACTACTTTTCTTTGGTCAGCTCACTCCTAATGAAATATTTTGGATGAGCTTGTTCTTTTGGACAACAAAGACCATGTAGATTGCTCCTACTGTGTTGTAACTTTCTCTTTGCGCATAAGACACACCATCATCCCATGTTTCTGGACCAGATCTTATCATCCAACGAAGTTATCACCGACTCCGTTCAATTTGGGTGTATCAATTTTCAGTTTTGCGATGACGTTGCGAGTCTTGTGTCCACGTACAGGAATCATTAGCTGGACAACTGGCAAAACTTCTGGTTTTACCATCATGTAGAGCCCGAGGAAGATGAAACCACTTTGACCTTAGTTTGTAAAGAAATTGGGGAACTTCCCTGAAGAATCACAAGTCTAAACACGAAGATGCCGATCGCTGCAAACTCTACCGTGCCGTTTTGAGTGAACTTTCACTTGTCTACAGAACCCGCGACTTAGTAGAAGAGTATACTAGTGTTAACATCTTCCTTACGCAGCCGGGCTGGAGAGTGTCGCCTATTGGAAGGACACCGTTCCTAACATAAAAATTTCAAGAGTTTGCATTGTGCTTTGGTGTGAAAAAAAATGTACTTAATATTCAGCGTCTATTTGCTTGCTTTCCTTTTTGTTGCAAGATTCTAATCTGACCATTTCTGTTTGTTCTCTTGATTGTAGATACTAGTCCATCAACCCGTGCACCTCCACGGGCTAGCAATATTTTAAAAATTATATGGATATAGAACATTATGATATATGTGACTGATGAGCATTTTTGTTTGTCTCTTTAGTATATTCCTCTATTGAGCCAAAACTTTGCACACTATTTTTGGGGATTTTTCTTAAAATTTACAATATTCCTTTACTTTTTTTATGTGCAGCCATCCATGGAATATATTTTTCTTTTATTTTCTATAGTTGGGTCTCTGGAATGTACTGTGCAGTCAAGACAAAAAGGACCTAAATTATTTTTTAAAATGAAAAACATGTGTAATAGTGCAGGATAGTAATATTTTATTTTAGTTTTGCACGAAAAATGGCAGATGAGAATAAATTGGGAGTGGATACTTCGGTTCACCGTTTGTGATGTCCGGGGCATCAAAAACGGTTCTTGAACCGTTTGTGAGCATTACAAACGGTTGGTAGTCCCAACCGTTTGTGATTTCCTGCGTCCGAAATAAACCCCAAAAAATACGAAAACATTAGGGAAAAAAATTTATTTTCATTTGGGGAGGCCACTTTTTTCGTGCATAAATCGCGTGCTCCGCGGCCGGCCGGGTTCGAACTCGCAACCTCTCCCTCACACGTAGCCTCCTCTACCACTGCACCTGTTCGTCACCTGTGACTAGGGCTGGACAAAATGCTCGAAGTTCGTTAGCTCGCTCAGATCGCAGCCGGCTCAGCTCGACTCGGCTCGGCTCGGTGCATATTTCTAACGAGCCGAGCAAGAGTTTTTGCTCGTTAGTATAACGAGCGAGTTCGAGCCGGCTCGTGAGCCAAACGAGCTAGAAGGTTTAATAGACTAATGAGCAAATTATTAATTAATAATAATATATTTATACTATATGTGCAGTTCTAGATGGATGCTATGGTTATATTCTATTATTATAGTATGATAGGGTAGATTTTGAAGGTATTAAGATCATATAAATACTATACTCGCTCGATATCCACCCCTACCTGTGACTAGATAGCGTTTCGATTCCTATCGTATTATACCAGACCGAGTTTAAATTGTTTGTTTGAGGCCCTAAACGACTTGAAATCAAAATCTGTTGAACTATAAAGTTTCCTAACTTTTCGAAACCTACAACTTTCATGTTGACCGTTTTTTCATCCGAGGTCGTTTGGAAAAACTCAAATTTCAAATTTTGAATAAAAACTTACTTTTCGTTAGTAAAACAATTTCAAATTAAAAAGTTGTCAACTACAAAGTTTCATGACTTCTGAAGATCTACAACTTTCATGTTGACCGTTTTTCCATACGATGTAGTGAGAGTAACATTGTTCACAAATCTTATAGGTCTCTCTTATAGTTTTAGAAACTATAACTCTATGAGAGAGATGGATTTTATGAACAATATTCATATGAATTTGTCAAATGAAGCTTTCATGTTGACCGTTTTTTCATACAATATAGTGAGAGTAACATTGTTCACAAATCTTATAGGTCTCTCTTATAGTTTTAGAAACTATAACTCTATGAGAGAGATGCATTTTATGAACAATATTCATATGAATTTGTCAAATGAAGAAATGACTAAAGTGAAAGTTGTGCATCTTGAGAAGCCATACAACTTTGTAGTTCAATATTTTCTGATTTGAAGTCATTTACTATTTCAAAATATGCTTTGAATGTACCATACACATCACAAACGGTTCGTGTTACGAACCGTTTGTGATGGCCTCACATCACAAACGGTTTTTTAAGAACCGTTTGTGATGGCCCCTATCAAAAACCGTTTGTGATGAGGCCGTTTGTGATGGCACTTTCTGTAGTAGTGGTTTACTGGATTTGTTTCTTACAGACTGAGGTGTGTAATTTATAGGTAGGTATTAAACTATTTTATGTTACTTTTTCGTTATGGTACACTTATGTAATTTCGAAGCAGATGGTACATGGACAATTAGAAATAGTAAGATCCAATAATTATTGTTGTCAATAATGATTACAACTTACCAAAAAGTTATGGTCAATTTTTTTTCCTTTTCGTGAAACTTTTTTAATATATTTCTCCTTTTCAAGCATATCATAGTACTACTTTAATGACATATTGTAATATAAGCGCTATGTAAAATAAGTTTTAGAAAAAGATTTCCTACAGTTTGCCAAAAATTGAAAAATAAATTCTGAAATGTGTTTAACCTCCTCGTCATTTGTCAACCAAGGCAGGGTTAATTTACCTCGTGAAAAAGTGGTAGTGCACTGAGCCAAAAAAAAACAATGCCATATTTTTTATTTGTCTTGTATACTTGGGCTATGAATAACATTCTTTTAGCTCCCATCAATCCTTGTTGAAACCATTGATGTCTTAAAAACACAAAGTATGATTGATACGGCAATTACCGTATGCACCCTGCTGGCCTCCTTATAGCTATGTATACATTGTCTTGTACAATCTTATTAGGAAAGATTAGGCACGCATAAAGATGGTGGGTTTGACTAATCACCTTGGCAGAATGGCGCAGGCATCGTCAGTTCAACTATGCGAAACAGAATCGATTATGTTTCGCACTGCAATGGCCTAAAAGGATCAAATAAGGAATAATACAGATTAACATTTTGCATAATAGATTGGTTGGAGATATATGCACGCATGCATTATTCTGCTAGCTTCTTGCGACGCGTGTGGGGCAGCAAAAACTTGGTGTTGCTGATTTCATCCCTGGCAAACATGAGGTCTCTCCACGTAGTCATTGTGATCTCTTCATGGGAGTTTAACATGTTGGGAAACACGTACCCCTGCCGATTCTTGAATGATCAACTTTACTGCGCTATCATGGATGGCATCGAACGCAGGATGAATAAACATCTTAGCCGCAACAGAGGAATAGATCATTTTTTTACAGGGAGTATTAATTAGGTCAATTTTCGAATGGCAGCCTGTGTAATTTATTTAAAAAAATTAACGGTTATTTTATAATATTTTATATAATGGCAGAGGTAGGTAATTTATATGCAATTTAATCCAATGGCTACTACAATTTAGTCTACTGAACGGATGGCTGGATATTTATGATTTTTGTGAAAATTTTAAGTTTTATTTTTTTAGCGTATCTTGTGAGAATTAACGTGAGGGCTTAAAAAAAGCCTCCAATTAGTAATAATAAAGTTGCTCCCGGTGAAATTGAACACCATACCAACCTCATTATTGGCCAAGAAAGCAAAAAAGAGATGAAGGAGATTGCTAATCGCCTCCATGGGCGTCGTAAGAACAGGCTCTTCGCTTTTTTCTTAAATCAAGGCAGGTCCCTGCAGCTCTGTTATTATTCGTGAAGAACGGGCTAAGCTTCGAAGGCTCAGGAAATCATCAACTAAAGTTTCCCGCTGAAGCTACTGGCTCTACTGCCCAAAGCACCAAATCCTTCGAGAAAAGAAAGCGAGGCTCCCGCAATGCTTCCAAGGGTGGCACCTCAAAGAGAACCAAAATTGCCACGGAGGCTTTGTTCGGGCAATCCAAAGATTTTGCATCTTCAGGAGAAGATCGCGAGTATAGATGGCCAACGGGCCGGCACGGCCCCGACACGACACGGGGCACGGCGAGGCACGGCTACCCTACCGCGTTGTTCCGCATGCCGGCGTTGCGGCCCAAGCACGGCATGCCGGCCCATTTGCCATGCCGTGCTGGCCTGATGGCCCGACGAGCCCGCGCGTGCCCACCGGAGGAGACGAGCCGCCGCCATCCGAAGAAGAGGAGGAGGGGACAATCACCGGCGATGGCGAGGGTCAGCTGGACGTTGAACACGCAGGAGGCGCCGACCGGACGTCGGATGCGAATGGGAAGGGAGGGGCGGTGGCGAGACGTCGGAGGCGGAGGGGAAGGGAGCGCCGTGCGATGGGGAAAGGAGGGAGCGGCAGCGAGACGTCGGAGGTGGATGGGAAGGGAGTTCCGCGCGACGAGGAAACGAGAGAGCGGCGGCGGTCCAAGAGAAAAAATGAGGAACAAAGACTAGGGTTTTGTGTTGAAATACATTATATATGCAAGTTATATGGGCCAAGTCAGGCCGGCACTACGTGCCCAAGAGGTGGCCCAGACATGGCACGGGCCCGACAGCCATCGGGCCGTGCCGTGCTCGGTCCGGGCCAAATTCTCGGGTCACGTGCTGGCCCATGGGCCTCGTGCCTGATGGCCAACTATAATAGCAAGGTTGATGTCCTTGGGGCTATTTCGGTCATTCCCTTGTCTACCCGAAGTCCAACACCTGCTTCTGATTTGCCAGCTCTGGCTGAAGAGACTGTGGATCATTGTTCCATTGGTCCCTTCTATTGCCCCTTCATATATGATTGAATACAACGATTTTCGCTGTGTTTAGTTCTTTGGAAAAGAGTGAAAAGGGGTGAAAAAGTCACTGTAGCACGAGATGAAGGAGATTGCTAATCGCCTCCATGGGCGTCGTAAGAACAGGCTCTTCGCTTTTTTCTTAAATCAAGGCAGGTCCCTGCAGCTCTGTTATTATTCGTGAAGAACGGGCTAAGCTTCGAAGGCTCAGGAAATCATCAACTAAAGTTTCCCGCTGAAGCTACTGGCTCTACTGCCCAAAGCACCAAATCCTTCGAGAAAAGAAAGCGAGGCTCCCGCAATGCTTCCAAGGGTGGCACCTCAAAGAGAACCAAAATTGCCACGGAGGCTTTGTTCGGGCAATCCAAAGATTTTGCATCTTCAGGAGAAGATCGCGAGTATAGATGGCCAACGGGCCGGCACGGCCCCGACACGACACGGGGCACGGCGAGGCACGGCTACCCTACCGCGTTGTTCCGCATGCCGGCGTTGCGGCCCAAGCACGGCATGCCGGCCCATTTGCCATGCCGTGCTGGCCTGATGGCCCGACGAGCCCGCGCGTGCCCACCGGAGGAGACGAGCCGCCGCCATCCGAAGAAGAGGAGGAGGGGACAATCACCGGCGATGGCGAGGGTCAGCTGGACGTTGAACACGCAGGAGGCGCCGACCGGACGTCGGATGCGAATGGGAAGGGAGGGGCGGTGGCGAGACGTCGGAGGCGGAGGGGAAGGGAGCGCCGTGCGATGGGGAAAGGAGGGAGCGGCAGCGAGACGTCGGAGGTGGATGGGAAGGGAGTTCCGCGCGACGAGGAAACGAGAGAGCGGCGGCGGTCCAAGAGAAAAAATGAGGAACAAAGACTAGGGTTTTGTGTTGAAATACATTATATATGCAAGTTATATGGGCCAAGTCAGGCCGGCACTACGTGCCCAAGAGGTGGCCCAGACATGGCACGGGCCCGACAGCCATCGGGCCGTGCCGTGCTCGGTCCGGGCCAAATTCTCGGGTCACGTGCTGGCCCATGGGCCTCGTGCCTGATGGCCAACTATAATAGCAAGGTTGATGTCCTTGGGGCTATTTCGGTCATTCCCTTGTCTACCCGAAGTCCAACACCTGCTTCTGATTTGCCAGCTCTGGCTGAAGAGACTGTGGATCATTGTTCCATTGGTCCCTTCTATTGCCCCTTCATATATGATTGAATACAACGATTTTCGCTGTGTTTAGTTCTTTGGAAAAGAGTGAAAAGGGGTGAAAAAGTCACTGTAGCACGAGATGAAGGAGATTGCTAATCGCCTCCATGGGCGTCGTAAGAACAGGCTCTTCGCTTTTTTCTTAAATCAAGGCAGGTCCCTGCAGCTCTGTTATTATTCGTGAAGAACGGGCTAAGCTTCGAAGGCTCAGGAAATCATCAACTAAAGTTTCCCGCTGAAGCTACTGGCTCTACTGCCCAAAGCACCAAATCCTTCGAGAAAAGAAAGCGAGGCTCCCGCAATGCTTCCAAGGGTGGCACCTCAAAGAGAACCAAAATTGCCACGGAGGCTTTGTTCGGGCAATCCAAAGATTTTGCATCTTCAGGAGAAGATCGCGAGTATAGATGGCCAACGGGCCGGCACGGCCCCGACACGACACGGGGCACGGCGAGGCACGGCTACCCTACCGCGTTGTTCCGCATGCCGGCGTTGCGGCCCAAGCACGGCATGCCGGCCCATTTGCCATGCCGTGCTGGCCTGATGGCCCGACGAGCCCGCGCGTGCCCACCGGAGGAGACGAGCCGCCGCCATCCGAAGAAGAGGAGGAGGGGACAATCACCGGCGATGGCGAGGGTCAGCTGGACGTTGAACACGCAGGAGGCGCCGACCGGACGTCGGATGCGAATGGGAAGGGAGGGGCGGTGGCGAGACGTCGGAGGCGGAGGGGAAGGGAGCGCCGTGCGATGGGGAAAGGAGGGAGCGGCAGCGAGACGTCGGAGGTGGATGGGAAGGGAGTTCCGCGCGACGAGGAAACGAGAGAGCGGCGGCGGTCCAAGAGAAAAAATGAGGAACAAAGACTAGGGTTTTGTGTTGAAATACATTATATATGCAAGTTATATGGGCCAAGTCAGGCCGGCACTACGTGCCCAAGAGGTGGCCCAGACATGGCACGGGCCCGACAGCCATCGGGCCGTGCCGTGCTCGGTCCGGGCCAAATTCTCGGGTCACGTGCTGGCCCATGGGCCTCGTGCCTGATGGCCAACTATAATAGCAAGGTTGATGTCCTTGGGGCTATTTCGGTCATTCCCTTGTCTACCCGAAGTCCAACACCTGCTTCTGATTTGCCAGCTCTGGCTGAAGAGACTGTGGATCATTGTTCCATTGGTCCCTTCTATTGCCCCTTCATATATGATTGAATACAACGATTTTCGCTGTGTTTAGTTCTTTGGAAAAGAGTGAAAAGGGGTGAAAAAGTCACTGTAGCACGAGATGAAGGAGATTGCTAATCGCCTCCATGGGCGTCGTAAGAACAGGCTCTTCGCTTTTTTCTTAAATCAAGGCAGGTCCCTGCAGCTCTGTTATTATTCGTGAAGAACGGGCTAAGCTTCGAAGGCTCAGGAAATCATCAACTAAAGTTTCCCGCTGAAGCTACTGGCTCTACTGCCCAAAGCACCAAATCCTTCGAGAAAAGAAAGCGAGGCTCCCGCAATGCTTCCAAGGGTGGCACCTCAAAGAGAACCAAAATTGCCACGGAGGCTTTGTTCGGGCAATCCAAAGATTTTGCATCTTCAGGAGAAGATCGCGAGTATAGATGGCCAACGGGCCGGCACGGCCCCGACACGACACGGGGCACGGCGAGGCACGGCTACCCTACCGCGTTGTTCCGCATGCCGGCGTTATGGCAGAGGTAGGTAATTTATATGCAATTTAATCCAATGGCTACTACAATTTAGTCTACTGAACGGATGGCTGGATATTTATGATTTTTGTGAAAATTTTAAGTTTTATTTTTTTAGCGTATCTTGTGAGAATTAACGTGAGGGCTTAAAAAAAGCCTCCAATTAGTAATAATAAAGTTGCTCCCGGTGAAATTGAACACCATACCAACCTCATTATTGGCCAAGAAAGCAAAAAAGAGATGAAGGAGATTGCTAATCGCCTCCATGGGCGTCGTAAGAACAGGCTCTTCGCTTTTTTCTTAAATCAAGGCAGGTCCCTGCAGCTCTGTTATTATTCGTGAAGAACGGGCTAAGCTTCGAAGGCTCAGGAAATCATCAACTAAAGTTTCCCGCTGAAGCTACTGGCTCTACTGCCCAAAGCACCAAATCCTTCGAGAAAAGAAAGCGAGGCTCCCGCAATGCTTCCAAGGGTGGCACCTCAAAGAGAACCAAAATTGCCACGGAGGCTTTGTTCGGGCAATCCAAAGATTTTGCATCTTCAGGAGAAGATCGCGAGTATAGATGGCCAACGGGCCGGCACGGCCCCGACACGACACGGGGCACGGCGAGGCACGGCTACCCTACCGCGTTGTTCCGCATGCCGGCGTTGCGGCCCAAGCACGGCATGCCGGCCCATTTGCCATGCCGTGCTGGCCTGATGGCCCGACGAGCCCGCGCGTGCCCACCGGAGGAGACGAGCCGCCGCCATCCGAAGAAGAGGAGGAGGGGACAATCACCGGCGATGGCGAGGGTCAGCTGGACGTTGAACACGCAGGAGGCGCCGACCGGACGTCGGATGCGAATGGGAAGGGAGGGGCGGTGGCGAGACGTCGGAGGCGGAGGGGAAGGGAGCGCCGTGCGATGGGGAAAGGAGGGAGCGGCAGCGAGACGTCGGAGGTGGATGGGAAGGGAGTTCCGCGCGACGAGGAAACGAGAGAGCGGCGGCGGTCCAAGAGAAAAAATGAGGAACAAAGACTAGGGTTTTGTGTTGAAATACATTATATATGCAAGTTATATGGGCCAAGTCAGGCCGGCACTACGTGCCCAAGAGGTGGCCCAGACATGGCACGGGCCCGACAGCCATCGGGCCGTGCCGTGCTCGGTCCGGGCCAAATTCTCGGGTCACGTGCTGGCCCATGGGCCTCGTGCCTGATGGCCAACTATAATAGCAAGGTTGATGTCCTTGGGGCTATTTCGGTCATTCCCTTGTCTACCCGAAGTCCAACACCTGCTTCTGATTTGCCAGCTCTGGCTGAAGAGACTGTGGATCATTGTTCCATTGGTCCCTTCTATTGCCCCTTCATATATGATTGAATACAACGATTTTCGCTGTGTTTAGTTCTTTGGAAAAGAGTGAAAAGGGGTGAAAAAGTCACTGTAGCACCTTTCGTTTGTTTGTGGTAAATAATGTCCTACCATGACCTAATTAGGCTCAAAAGATTCGTCTCGTTGTGTACATCAAAACCATGCAATTAGTTTTTTAATTTACCTACATTTAGTGCTCCATGTATGAGGAGAGAGAGTTGATGTGATGGGTGAATAGTGAATTTTGGAGAGAGAGTTTTTGGAACTAAACAGGGGCTTTATTCTTAGCACTGATGAAGAGAACGAAACAGGTGGTATCACAAACGATTTTTAATACAAACCGTTTGTGATGCCCCCACGTCACAAATGGTCTGTATTACAAACCCTTTATGATGATACATCAAAACAAACAGTTCTTTTTATAATACAAAACCCTTTATGATGCCCCACATCACAAACGGTTTTGGTAAAAAACCTTTGTTTTACCAAAACCGTTTGTGATGTGAGGCATCACAAATGGCTTGTATTGTAAGAATAACCATTTGTGATGATGTACCATAACAAACGGTTTGTATTAAAAGCCATTTGTGATGCCCCACATCATAAATGGTTTCGGTGAAACCCTTTGTGATGCCCTACATCACAGACAGTTTTTCAAAACCCTTTGTGATCAGCCGTTTGTGATATCGTATTCTGTAGTAGTGAATGAGAACATTAGTTCTTAATGTTGTCACTGGATCAAGCTTCACAATATCATGTTTTACATAGAGTATTTCAACGTAATCTAAAATTATAATCATATAGGTGCATGTATAGAAGCCTACACACTCTTGGTGCCTGCACTACCACAATTGCATTCCCCACAGGGTGCAAATGGAGCATCATTTCTGCTTCCAGAATATTAAGTCGACCGCTATCACCACAAATAGATCGGTGCCAGCGGACCATAAGTGGCCAACCCCTTGACCATTGGTGTTGGAGGTGACCGGATCGGACCGGCGGTCCGACCGAAAAAAAGGAACAAGGCCTCGGCCGATTCGGTCCAGCTAAAAGATCGGGTGTGCATTCGAACCGGAGAAAACCGGGAGCCGCCGGTTTCCTGTGTGAAACCGGTATAAAACTGGGCTATGAACCACTGCGGACCGAGGGGTTCGAGCATGGAACCTCTTCGTTCCCAGCCCACAGCCGGACCACTGGGCCATGCATTCACTTGTGCTTGAAGTCAAACATATATTTTATTTAAACTGCTTTCAACCTACTGTCTAACCGGTCAGGCCAATCATACCGTGAGCCGAGCGCCTCACCGGTTCGATGTCCAATCCGGTCCTAATAACTATGATACCGACCGCTAGTATGGTAATTAGCTAACATGAGCACAAATGGTTTCTGTAACAATATATACAAAACAAACAAGTAAGCAAAGACTAAATAATCGGTCCATCGGTCGGTCTCGACTGAAGGAATTAAGTGCCAGTGCAGTAGCCCAACAGCAAAATAAAAGGAAAGTGTGGGCCCGGCAGGAGAAAAAAAACGAGCGTCATCAACCCAGCACCACATAGACAGAGGCTTCTCCGACACGAAGCCAGAGTCACGCGCACGTCTCATATGTTGGTATCATCGGCGTACATTCCTGCATAGAAATCGTATATCCTTCGTTGTCGTGTTGCATAATCATGCATGTTAATGGAATCAACAAGCTGGAAACTGATCGATCCGAACGGCTCCTCCCACTGAACCGAACGCAGCTGTTTTCTTGCAATCGATGGGTGGATCCCAACGGACGGAGGCTGCCTTTACTGGTTGCTTGGCATGGCGCCACGGCCTGACGGCGTGTCCTGCATGGGTTTCCATCCACGTATGTAACACCTGGACCCCGGCTGTACGTGTAGCAGGTGCATCCAAAAACGCCCTCGCAGCTCTTGATGCATGGCGTAGCAGATCATCATGCATATCAGTTCATTCGCAGTGCAAACGCATACAAGGTAAGTTAGGGATGGATCCATTCCACGCAACAAACAAAGCTAAAAAGGCCGACTCGAAAGCGCATGCAGACGTGCAACAAACCGGGTGCCGTGCGCAGGCACACACGCATGACATGGCATTAGTTACATGCGGTACACATGCACAACCAGCTACAAATACGGCATCGTATGCGCAACCCTAGGCCAGTTCATCATCAATCGATCGAGATCTCTTGAGATCGATCGATCTGTAGAAAGACGAAGAAAACATATGGAGGCAAACAGAGCAGCAGGCAGCGATCCAGCAGCGACGATGACGAAGAAGGGTTCATGGAGCCCGGAGGAGGATGCCCTACTGACCAGGCTGGTGGAGCAGCACGGCCCCCACAGCTGGAGCCTCATCAGCGCCGCCGTCCCCGGCCGCTCCGGCAAGTCCTGCCGCCTCCGGTGGTGCAACCAGCTCAGCCCCGACGTGCACCACCGCCCCTTCACGCCGCGCGAGGACGCCACCATCCTCGCCGCCCACACCCGCTACGGCAACAGGTGGGCAACCATCGCCCGCCTCCTCCCCGGCCGCACCGACAACTCCATCAAGAACCACTGGAACTCCAACATGCGCAGGTGCCGGCGCCGGGCGGCGGCGGCGGCGGCCGCCGCAGCAGCAGCATCCATGGCCGCCTCGGGCTCCCGTGCAGCAGCAGGACCTGAGCTGCAGCTCATCAACCTGCAGCCAGACAGCAACCGTGCTTCTTCAGTGGCTGATCAACAAGGGTCCATGGTGTTGATGAGGAGCCATGATGAGTCATTGGTTAGTCCTGCTTCTGCACCTGCGTCCCTGTCGCTGAGCCTGGGTCTGCCACTGCCAGAAGCAGGAGCCACTGGTGATGAGATGGCGGCGGCCAAGGCGCCGCTACCGGAGACGACGACGGGGGGCATGGAAGCCACAGGCCAGGCACCGCCACAGCTGGCTGGAGGAAATGTGAGGCTGATGGAGGTGGTGCGCCAGATGGTGAGAGAGGAGGTGCATCGCCAGACAGGGCAGCTCGCCTGCTCTCTCATGCCTACCGCAACCAGCTGGGCCAACGGACACCACCGTTGATTAGTCGTCCATCCTAGCTACTATCCTAGCAAGATCATGATATGCATCTATATATGTATCGTTTTTATTTTCATGGGTTGGGTAATGTTGTATCGAGAACTCAGGTTGCAACTGTTGCTGTTGTTTGGCTTGTATATTGTCTTTCCCTTATAATGCATTATATATTAATATTGTGTTCGCTTCTGCATCTATTTTGTTTTTTACTATACTAGAAAAATACTCGTGCGTTCCATAATGTAAATATAAATAGTGTCATATGTGTTCTTCTAACGTGTGTTCTAAAGCTCAGTAAGTCTTTTAGTTATGTTATGTATACTAAAAGGATCTTAGAGAATTGAAAACACTTCTCACCGAAAAAATCGACCCCCGCCCCTCACAAAGGGCCCACTTGTCAGGTTGTAGGACGTGGGAAGACGTAGGAAAATATAGAAAATAGTGCAAAATATGAAACTTTTTGCACCTAAGACTCTACCCATGCCCACGCGGACCCACCCTCTTATGATATACCCACATATGTAACCACGTCTATAGATAATTATCCCGTATTGCTAATAAACAATAGATTGGAGAGTCTTTTTCATATAAATAAAGACTAACTATCTCAAAGATGATGTGCATCTATATTTGAGAATATCTAAAGCTCTCTATACATAAGAGAGCGAATATAAAGTATTTTTAAAAATGTTTCACACGACTGGTCTGTTTACCATTGTCTACTCAAGTGATATTGTTTTAGTATATATATGTCATCAATAAACGTGCGTACCGCACGTGCGTTCATGCTAGTTATATATATTCAAGTACCATTCTCTATCATCGTTTTATTTTGGCAAGAGTTTATACAGAAAAAAATAATTACAACCATATTTTATTATAGAAAATGATTCTGACTCTTATTTTAATATATCTAATGTAAGTTGTGAGGATTTCGTTTTACACGTGGCTCTATGAGTCGCTGTTGCTTGTCGCTAGCTCGCCATCGGAATAAGGCTTTGTCCAATGGTCCCAACTAACAATCCCTCTAAGCCAGCACCTGTAGGGCACAATGACTCGGGAAATATCATGTTTGTAATTGATGTCTCAATACTATATGTATGGAACTATAGCACTTATATATTCTCTCAGCATGACGGAGCGCGAAATATGAGTTCCATTTCCTATAAAGCGTTAAGAGAAGCATATTGTCACAACCCAGGGCTTAATAGAATTGATAAGAATATTCATACAAACAAGTTACAATTTCTTTTTCGGGAGCTCATCTCGAAAAAACTCCGGGGTCAAGCATGCTTGGTAACTCAGGACGCCAAGCAAGCTTATGACAAGCTCTACGGCGACAAATTGGCACCAAAAGACTTCGCGGCGGCGAGGGTGCTCTTCCCTGCCGGCCAAGCACCCTCTGTAACAAGGGGAAGGCGGGGGCTCACGACTGCGGCCTGAGCAGGTTCAGGTGTACTAGAGACTTAGGTTGCTTAGTTCATGAGTAATCGTCTTAGGAGAGTTTTGTAACTGGCTTCACCATCTCACTACTATCAGGGTAGTCGAGTTGGTTGCCGGCGCCATGAGCGTCGTTGTATAATTTCTTCCCTCACTTAATGCAAAGATGTGCAACTTGCACATTCGATAAAAAAAATCCAACAAAAAATAATAAATGTTATGGTGAAAAATTAATTAATAGATAGATGTAAAAATTATGATGCCACTTTGCTCTCCTCTATTGCTCTTTGTCGTCGAGCCACCATTAGCCCCAGCATGGACTCCACCACAGCTTCAGGCATCATCAAGACCACCTGCAAAATCAAGCACAACATATATTTAAAAAGGTATGAAATTGAAATATATATATATATATCCTTGGAACATATATATACGTATATATGAGTTGCACATAGATGCATCTGCACGTGTACGTGTGCAGTCGTGCACACACCTTAAATACCGCTTTCACGTGGTTGGAATGTTCCGAATCTGCCAATTGACTCGCGGTGCATGGTCTTCACGACGCCGTTGAAGCCACTCTCTAACAAGCTCTCCTCGGGTGAGTGTGGCTGAGACCGATCTAGATGCAGCAGATAAGCTTTCATCATTCACGTTTTCTTCCACTTTTTTATCTCCTCTTCTCAGGATCCAGAGATGTAGTCGGATATGTGGCCCCGGAGCTCCAAGGCTCATATGGTGCGGTCACGGCAAGCTACGCCACTAGGGATGCTCGCCGCAGATCGAGAGAGGAAGATTGGGAGTGCCGCGACGACGAGGTGCGCCGCTGTGGATCTCACTGTCAGGGCGGCGATGGTGAGCAGCGAAGGTCGTCCGCGCGTCGGCCAGGAAGCGGCTCATCCGCCGGGCGAGCGCGTCTTCCCTGCAACCTGGTGAGCGCCGCCGGAAGCTCCGTGGTGTTGAGTGTGACTTCCCTGCGAGCGGTGAGCGCAGCGGCCAGGACGTGCCTTCATCCAGTCGGATCCGCTCATCCTTGCGGCGGTGCAATGCATCCAGTGAGCTCCATGCTAGGATTCTCCTCGAGCAGATTTTCCTTTTTCTTTTTTACCATGTCCATTTATATTTTTTGCTGTATATTTTTCATCTAAATTTTAGCAGGTCCCAAGCCCTGGTAAAGGAGGAGGGTTGTGATAGGCTCGGCGAGCCAATGTAAAACCTAGCCACTCATATGGAGATGAAACCCAAGAGAATCCCGTTGGAGCGTAACCCTCTTAGCGACGCGCCATATCGGAACCCGAGTATGGTGTTAAATGAGCAAGGGCCGGGCCGTCTCCCCCGAGACGCGCCGTGTCGTGGTCTGGGCACGGTGGCAAGTGAGCAAGGACCGGGTCGTCATTTCCTTAGTGGCGCGCTACATCGGCGCCCGGGTGTAGTGAAAAATGAGCAAGGGTCTTTGCACTTCCCTCGACGGGTGCGAAGGGCAAGGAAGCTAGCCGAGCCAACTAGGTTTCGGGTGGGTAGTTGGAACGTAGGGTCTCTAACGGGTAAGTTACGAGAGATAGCCGAGGTAGCAATTAGAAGGCGTGTAAATATTCTATGCGTTCAGGAGACTAAATGGAAGGGCCAGAAGGCGAGGGAAGTAGAGGGTACTGGCTCCAAGCTTTGGTATACGGGGGCAACTTCGGGAAGGAATGGTGTAGGCATCTTGATCGATAAGAGCCTTAAGAATGGAGTTGTTGATGTTAGGAGGCAAGGCGATCGAATTATCCTAGTTCGGTTGGTAGTTGGAGATTTGGCTCTGAATGTGATCAGTGCCTATGCCCCTCAGGTAGGCCTTAGTGAGAGCACCAAGATGCAGTTTTGGGAGGATTTGGATAGCATGGTTAGTACCGTGCCTATCAGCGAGAAACTCTTCATAGGAGGAGATCTCAACGGCCATGTAGGTGCGTCTAATGTAGGTTTCGAGCGAGTGCACGGGGGGTTCGGGTATGGAAATAGGAATCAAGAGGGGGAGGATGTTTTGAGCTTCGCGTTGGCCTACGACTTGTTGTTAGCAAATACCCTATTTAGGAAGAGGGAATCTCATCTGGTGACCTTTCAGAGTGGACAACACTCGAGCCAGATTGACTTTATCCTTGCAAGGCGGGAGGATAGACGGGCGTGCTTAGATTGTAAGGTGATACCTGGGGAGTGTGTTGTCCCTCAACACAAGTTGATGGTGGCGGACTTCAGATTTCGGGTACGTGTCCAGCGGGACAAACGTGCCAAGATAGCGAGAACGAAGTGGTGGAAGCTTAGAGGGGAAGCAGCGCAAACTTTTAAGGACATGATGTTAAGCGAGGGGCCTTGGGAGGACGGAGAAGATGCAGACGACATGTGGCTAAAGATGGCAACATGTGTTCGGAAGGTGGCTTCAGAAGTGTTTGGCGTGAGTAGGGGAGGAAAACAAGAAGCGAAAGACACTTGGTGGTGGAATGACGAGGTGCAAATGGCTATTAAGGAGAAAAAGGAATGTTTCAAGCGCCTTCACCTTGATCGGAGTGCAGCCAATATCGAGGGCTATAAATTAGCAAAGAGGGCTGCAAAGAGAGCTGTGAGTGTAGCAAAGGGTCGTGCATATGATAACCTTTATCAGCGGCTAAGCACGAAGGAAGGGGAGAAGGATATTTATAGGATGGCGAGGATCCGCGAGAGGAAGACAAGGGACATCAACCAAATCAAATGCATCAAGGATGGGACGGACCGACTTCTGGTGAAGGATGAGGAGATCAAGAACAGATGGCGAGAGTACTTCGATAAGTTATTTAATGAGGAGAATGGTTCGACGCTTGAGCTGGATGACTCATTTGACGACGCCAACAGACGTTTTGTGAGGAGAATTCATGAGGCAGAGATTGCGGAGGCTTTGAAGAGGATGAAGGGAGGTAAAGCGATGGGTCCTGATGGTATCCCCATTGAGGTGTGGAGATGCCTGGGTGACAGAGCAATAGTATGGCTGACTAAGCTTTTTAACCTCATTTTTAGGTCAAACAAGATGCCTGAAGAATGGAGAAGAAGTATATTAGTACCGATCTTCAAGAACAAGGGAGATGTTCAAAGTTGTACTAACTACCGTGGGATTAAGCTGATGAGCCATACGATGAAGCTTTGGGAGAGGGTTATCGAGCATCGCCTTAGGAGAGTGACAAGTGTGACCCAAAACCAGTTTGGGTTCATGCCTGGAAGGTCGACCATGGAGGCGATTTTTATAATACGACAACTCATGGAGAGACATAGGGAGCAAAAGAAGGACTTGCACATGGTCTTTATTGACCTCGAGAAGGCATATGATAAAGTACCAAGAAATGTCATGTGGTGGGCTTTGGAGAAGCACAAAGTCCCAACTAAGTACATTACCCTTATCAAGGATATGTACAAGGATGCGATGACGGTTGTCCGCACTTATGGTGGAGACAGTAGTGATTTTCCAAATAAAATAGGTCTGCATCAGGGGTCAGCATTGAGTCCTTATTTATTTGCTCTGGTGATGGATGAGGTCACAAGGGATATACAAAGTGATATCCCTTGGTGTATGCTCTTTGCTGATGATGTGGTGCTAGTTGATGAGAGTAGAGCAGGTGTTAATAGGAAGTTAGAGTTGTGGAGGCATACGTTAGAGTCCAAAGGTTTCAGACTTAGCAGGACTAAGACCGAGTACATGATGTGCGATTTCAGTGGGACTAGATATGAAGATGGAGATGTCAGGCTTGATGGGCAAGTGGTGGCCGAGAAAGATACCTTTAGGTATTTAGGATCGATGCTGCAAAAGGATGGTGACATTGATGAAGATGTTAGGCATAGAATTTCAGCCGGTTGGTTGAAATGGCGTCAAGCTTCTGGTGTCCTCTGTGACAAGAGGGTACCACAAAAGCTAAAAGGTAAGTTCTATAGGACGGCGATTCGCCCGGCGATGCTATACGGTGCTGAATGTTGGCCTACTAAAAGGCGACATATACAACTTCATCTAAATTTGTTGTCTATAACGTTTGTCTATAATCTCTTTTCTATAATATTTGGGTTCCAAATTTTTGACCTGGCATTTTCACCAAAGTGTTTTACGTTCAAACTTTTTGGTTTGAATTTTTGTTTCAAACATTTGCTTGTTTCACAATTTTTCTTTAAGTTTTTGTTTCTGAAAGTTTTCTGATTTTTTTGTCAATCTTTTGTAATGAATAATTGTTTTCCCAAATTTGTTATATAAATTTTCTTTTAGATTTTTGTTTTCTAACATTTTTTTATATAAGTTTCGTTCATATATTGTTTTAATATATGTACCTTCATCTCCCTGAAAGATTATGAGCCCATCCGGGGCCTCCGTAGCGCCTCTGCGCTCGGCACATGGCCCCCGCGCTCTAGTGGCGCCCCCGATCGGCCGTCGCTTCGCCGTGTGGCTTTCGTCCGGCCGCTGCCTTGGCGGTGTCCGCTGAACGATTCTCTGTTCGCCTATGCTCCCACGCCATCGCCTCTCTCGCTTCCACCGGCCGCGTCTGCTCCCTTCTCTTGTAATACTACCACATCGTTTTAAACGAAGTTTTACCATCAAGAGGACGTCGTTCTAGTAGACCTTGAACCCATTTGCGCAAAGGAAATCGTCTAACGCTCCCATGTGTGAAGTTGGACGATACTGCCCTGCCCCTGTGCCTCTTCGATTGCCATCATCCACGTTGTCACGTTCATGTAATCAACGCACCGCTTTGATTCCCGCTCGCCGTGCTCATTTAATCAGCCGCCTGCGTCGTCTACGTCGTCGCGCTCATGTAATCAACCTGCGGCTTCAATTGCCGCCCGTGAGGACTCGATCCTGAGACTTCCAATCTCAGCCACCTTTGGGGACACTGCAACAACCAATAAAACCGAATTTTTTTGTGTCCACATTACACCCGCAGTCTTATTTAATAAGGATAAATATGAAAAACTTCACTCTAATTAATCACTCTTTGGTATGTATAATTATATCCTAAATGATGTCTAAATCATATACGGAGGAAGTAATTATTTGGAGAAAGTGCCAAGGATATAGGAGAATTATTGTTTAGAGGAAGTGCCATGGAAGAAGTGATAATTTTCCCCTCTATTCTTTAGTTACATGTCAAGTTAGTGTAACATGTTAGTATACATAATTGATTAATAGTATTGTTACTCAAACAATCATATTGTAAAAGAATTGGTGCTAGGTGTTTTGTGACTAGTGATTGAGTGACAACATAATTATTGGACTAATGTGTTTGCCTAGATAAATATTTGTAGGCTTTATAGATCCCAAGGTTTAATTTCAAGGCATTCAAATGCTAGAAAAAGTAATGACTTATAAATATTCTTGAGCTTCCATGTGATGGTATTGAAATGGTAGTAAAATACATTATTTGCGATATTGCCATCTAATATCAGTTTAGGACATGATATTTTGAGACAGGTGTAGTTTGTCATCTCAAGACTTGAGCAGGTTACACCTTGCACTACATGCGTGGCACAACTCGGGTGACTCCATTCTCTTCCTCTGACACAATTATGGCCAGCTAGTAAGGCTTTCTCCAATGGTATAAGCTAGGAACTAGCTGTAAGTACTATAAGAGACAACTTATTCAATGATCTAGCTCTTATCACATCACTAATAATATAATTGGCCTCACACATCATCCTCATATAATCTCTGAGCGTGTGTATAAGACTACCTCTTGATCAAAACATAGCTATTCTCTTTCTTCTATTAAAATATGATATTCTATGAGCTAGCTCATGAAAAATTTAACAAAACCAATTCACACCAAATATAAAATACAAAAGTCACACTTTTGTTATATACTTTAGTAAAAAAACACTTTTCTCTTTACAGTAGTACACCTCATATTGCATATGATAACTTCACCACGATGGAATGCGTAAGATCAGTGATATAATTTTCACAACTATATATGTAGGCTGCTCGTTACTGCATAGTGCAGCGTCAATTCTCCAAGAAAAAAAAAGTGTGCAGCGTCAGTCCAACAGCAATAATAACCATACCCTCTAGAATTTACTTTACTGTCACAAGCTCTTTGTATCGTTCCAATTTTATCAGATGTCTCCAAAGAGACTGTCACAAGCTCTTGCAAAAGCACAGGTGATATCTCTTGGTTGTCTAGTCTGCCACTTAAATAAACACCTACTCCATTAGATGAATTCGTTTCTGCTCATCCTATCATTCTCCTGCCAAATGAAAAGAGGGAAGCATATCCTCACACAGCGTTGATTATAAAAACCAATTCAATTATCCAAACATTTTTGTTTCAGAATAGGTGGTATCAGGAAAGAGGAAGCAATGGACCTTTAATGTTATGGGTCAATTTACCTGTAATGTTTCAAGATATTATTATTTCGAAGATCTCATTTGAAAGGATTAGCTACCTGATGGAAAACTACAGGAGTCCATGGCTTAGCCCAAGGTTCGGGTGGCTGACAGCAGCAGGAACAGAGAGTCGGCACCTGACAGTCGGCAGGAACAGACAGTAAAGGATGCCAGTTGTCTAGGCAAATTATCAAGAAGAATAAGCTCCTATGTTGAGAGGAGAACTAAAATTCATGTTTTACTCGCTACACTGTATTACAAAGTTCACAACTATGGTCTCCCCTTTAGGTTTCCCACCAAAGCATGCCATATCAGTCTGTGATGAACCACCCGTATGGCCTTTCTAAGAAATCAGGGATCTTTCTCTAAAATATGCATGCCTCTGATTCCATCTATTGGCTTCAGCTATCCAGTAGCAAACTGAAGAACTAGCCGGCTCCTGACAGTGGTTATGGATCACAAAACTACTTGCGAAGGACACCTAGTAACATCAGCACAACTGATAATGTCATTGAAATACTCCTTTTTACAAAAGTACCTTACTAATGGAGTAATGCATGAACTAAATTGTTCATTGCAAACTCCTTCAGTTTTAACTTCGCCCCAAAAATATATAATAACAAAAAAAAGCCGAATTCAAGGAACATAATGATAATTCAATACAGAAATCTGAGGAAAAAATATTAGACAATATCTCCTTAACAGGGAAAAAACTAAATTAACTTAAATAATTAGATAGTGAGCCTAGTTGTTCATATTATCATCTAACTATAGTACTCTTCCAGCCAGTGGAATATATAGGAAACAAAATTGCCATAAATATTATTAGTTCCAACAACTGACCTTACTACGCAAGCGAACACCTTCATTTTCCTGTTCCAGAATAAATTATGATGATTCAATAAATTAATGAATATCATAAGACAAGTCCTTGAAGGGCGGGCTTGGTGCAGCGGTAGAGCCTACCGTCTGTAACCGGAAGGTCCCGGGTTCAAGCCCCAGCCTCTGCATATTTATGCGGGTAAGGTTTGGGCGCTATTACAACCCTTCCCCAGGCCCCGCACGGTGCGGGAAGCCTACGGCACTGGGTACGCCCATAAGACAAGTCCTTGGCAACTCACTCAACAGATATAGAACAATGTTTTCCAGCTTGAAACAGATAATTTGCAAAAGCTTAAAACAAATCATTCATCTCAAGATGGTGGGAATGTTTATAAAATTTTGAGGTAAGCTTGCTGCCCACAGTCAAAAGTGAATTAAACAGGCTAAAGGTCTTATGCCTGAAATATTTTGCAGCACATTGCTACAACAAAGGTACTACAAACAAACCTAACAAAATTAAGCTAGTTCCTTCAATGCAACATGCAAATGTTAGATTTCATATATTACTATTCTAACAGAGTGTATTACATGTAAATGCTTTGAACATTGAATAAATTTGATTTAGGAAAACCAATGTCGATGATAATACAACTTACATGACCTTCATTCCATATTTCCATCAGGAGCCAAATAATCTAATGACAACATAAATTGACCTAATAGCAGTAATAACTCAACATATAACTTACACGCTGCAGATTTAACTGCCCTCAACATAAAAAGCTAAAGTATACTCAAAATAAGTATCCCGCATGGTCTGATTTGAAATCTGAAAGCATGTATTACTAGTAAGCAGAGGACAGCTGCAACTTGAGTTTAGGAACTTTGAAACTAACCATTCTTCAGGCATGGTACTGGTTGCACAATAAAACAAGTTACTCAAAAGCAGGACATATTACCAGGTATAAAGAAAACATTTAATATAATTTTGCACATATTCAAAAGTGGTTAAAGCATGTAGGAGGTTCGGCATTATATGCAGTGTGTGTGTAAGTATTGCCCCACACGATTATAATTTTCTTGTGGCTCCATTGATGCTATATCATTCTTGCTAGGGCTAGTTACAAAGGGCAATGGCAAGAGGGTGTATGAAATTAGCAACTTTTATGCTATTTTCAGTTTCTGTTTCTACTGTCACACAAACATGAATCAAGAACAAGGGTCTTGTGCTTTCCAGAGACTATGAAGGATCAATGTAACAGTTCCAATATGATAGAACGAAACTGGATATATGGTATTAATATTGCTATAAATTTTTTTAAGAACAATTGCCAACAATTAAATAAAGCAAATCAGACGGCAGTAACTCAATAAAAGAATATAATAGAATGGAGATTTAGCGATTGTAGTTTTCATCTTTCTCTTATGTTACCCTAGCCAGTTCCACGCTTAAACAAGCACCTCCATGTCAAGGGCTCGTATTGTTACCTACTAAAGAAGAAGGCCACGACATGATGTATGGATACACGTGGCCATCAGTTTTTCCATAAAGAAGCTTCTCCAGCTTCCTTGTTTCCAGGCAGAAGGATAGATACCAACAAGGTAAAGTAGCATCTCTAAATGTCTCATAAGTCGACATGTACACAATGCCGTCCAGAACTGCAAACACTTTGAGCAGCTCATGTTCATCTCTTGAGCCCTCCGTGGCCTGCAGAACCTCATCCTCCAACTGGATCATTCTTTCAACCATCCACTTGTCAATACCATCAACATCTGCTCTCCAGAACCAAATGCACAGTGTGAATTCAATTGCGGCAACAATGCAGAGCCTCCCATCCTTGGTATCCCCTGTCTTGTAGAGGTGTCCTTGCCCCTTCAAGACATTTGGCATATCGATGAAGGAGAATTGCAGCGCTGCAGTGTCCAGAATCACCTTGTAGGCATGCCACGAATGTGACCAGCACAGGAATCCATTCACATGTGTGCCGCCGAGAAGCCAGTACTTGCCGCTTGCAGGCTGTTTTGGCGCAGGCTCCGACCAAGGGAGAATTTGCCACTGCCCGGTGGCCGACGAGAATACGGCGGCGCGCACCCGCGACTTGTCGTGGCAGGAGTAGACGACGCGGTACGATGACCTGTCGGGAGCCTCATCGTCGGAGGGGAGGAAGAAGTAATCCATAGGCATGAACTTCCCGCGGTGGCCGTGGGAGATCTTGTCCGGCGTCGCGGGGACGAGATCCAGGGCCCTGGTGAGGGGGTTGTAGGCGGCGATCTGGTTGTTCGTCCAGTTTTGGAGGAGGAGGCAGCCGCCGCGGGACTCGAGCACCTGCCAGCCGGGGAAGACGTCGTCGTGGTAGGGGACGCGGGTGAGGAAGACGTCGAGGCCGCGGACGGCGGCGGCGAGGTCCGGGTCGGAGCGGCGGCGGATGGGCGTGAAGTAGGGCATTACGTCGCCTTCGGGGTCGACGAAGAAGCCGAGGAGAGGGGGCGGGTGCAGCGCGCGGAAGCGGCGGCGGAAGGCCGGGGAGGAGCGGACGGCGGCGAGGAAGGCGCGGCAGGCGAGGGCGGCGCGGACGAGGGATGGGAGAGACGGGAGGCGGAGGAGGATCTCGCGGAGAAGATCATCGGAGAGGGCGCGTATGGTGGTGGCGCCGGGCGGTGCTTCGCGCTCCGCCGGCGGCGGCGGTTGTCGGGATTGGGAGGCCATGGCGAATGGCGATTGGAGAGCGGAGGGAGGGAGGAGCGAAGCATGGACGCCGGGCTTTCACGAAGGCTGTCTGTCTATTTTTGGATGCGTTTCCCAAAGGCTTTCAGGCCCGTCCGACTGGTGGGTTGGGCCGAATTTGCGCGGGGAGATTAAACCATAACAATTTCTATATTTTGAGAAAAAAAATAATTTCTATATACACTACACGTCCAAAAGCAAAGTGGATTATTCATAGTAGTAATTGTAATTCTTTTGTTCTAAAGAAAAGTAAATGTAATTTTTGCATTCAAATACATTTTTTTTGTCAAAGCAGATTACCAAATAAAGGACGTACAAAACCAAAATGGCCTATACGACATGGACTATCAGATCATTTGTGATGTTTTGTGCCATAATTAGTATGATGAATAGATCAATACTATGAGTAGAATAGCTCTAATTGAAGCACGATGCAATATATATGCTGCAAGCATACAAGTAACTGAAGATCGAGCACTATAGTTCGGAATTAATTGAACAACAACATTAAAATAATAAAGCTAATTTAATGTTGTAGGCTCACTAACCATTCGGCAGCGAACTTACCTCTACCAAACTACTCCACATTCACTAGCTTGCATTGTGTATATATATGCCCCTTCCATCCCTTTTTACTCCGCGCTAAGGAAAAGAAGAAACAAGTTCCCGCAAAAAAAAAAGTATTGGCTTCAAGGGAAGGATGATGTGCAAGTTTCATATATGTTTATCAACGTATTTGTTTAAGAATGGTCGGCAGCAGGAAAGACTGAGTGATGAATGACTAAGATAAACCACGTACCTGTTCCTGCATAGCTACTGTGAAGTGCAGGACTGGTGAGAATAGAAAAGTAAAGGATGGAATGGAATGAATGGATTGATTTTCATTGATGGAGGGGTACCCACCTGAAGGGACAGCCCCTTTGGAGAGGCCCATTGGTATTGCAACTACCATTTGAAAAAAATCTTGTAGGAAAATACGAGGAGAAACCACATATGTTATTTGATGGATGACCATCATATAGGAAAAACTCCTCCAAAAACCCTATGGAAAAAATTTGAGGAAAAAACTACTTAAAACCCCTGAGGAAAATATAGGAGAAAATGTTATATGACACATGTGATCGCTTGTCAATGCATATTGTCTCATTAAAAACCTATGTATGAGAAAACCTTGATAGAAAAACTTATTAGGAAAAGAGTGAAATATTCATAATCAGAAGAGTATGTACATGTTGTATCAGATGATTTACTCCCCCTGATGCTTGCAAATCTTTAAGTTGTCTCATACCTATTCCAAAAACATATTTCTGGAATAATAATGTTGGTACAGATTTCGTGAATAAATCTGCAAGATTATCACATGATTTAGTTTACAACATTTCCATTTCTCCATTTTTATGTAGTTCATGAGGATAAAATAATTTAGTAGCAATGTGCTTTGTAATATTGCTCTTTATATAACTGCACTCATTCGTGCAACACAAGCAAAATTATCTTTATAGATAATTATTGGTTGAGTGATCGAACCAATATCACATGATTATTGTATGTGAGTTATCATTCTGTGGAGCCATGGCTATTGAAGAGTGGAGGAGGGAGGAGAGAAGGATGGACAACGGGTTTTCACGAAGGCTGTCTGTCTATTTTTGGAAGCGTTTCCCAAAGGCTTGCAGGCCCGTCTGACTCATGGGTTGGACCGGATTAGCGCGGGGAGATTAAACTATAACAATTTTTACGTGGAAAAAGTTCATTTTACGTCCCTTATGTTTGACATAAGTTCATTTTCCGTCCTCCACGTGAAAACTAGGAATCTTGCATCCCTCGACTCTTCAAAACCGTGCATTTTACGTCCCTCGATGGTTTTCGACGGCGGTTTCGCTGACGTGGCGTATTGATGTGGCGCGCTTAAAATGGCTAAAAATTTGAAAATTCCTATGTAATCATAGAAAAATGATAACAAAAGGTAAATCCAGTTTTTTTGAGCTTCCTCATGAGCATATTTACAAAGTGGAATCATTTATTTACATGTTTTATATTATTTTTCTAGTAGAAATAAAATAGGCAAGAAAAGGTGCCATAGAACTTGTAAAATACATAGTAAATAATTAAAAAATTATAAAATAGTAAATCCAATTTCTGTGTGCCTTTAGTGAGTGTGTACATCTATCAGAGTTGTTTTCTTACATATTAGATGTTTTTATATAGTATAATAGGAATATGTTTAGCATATGCACAAACATAATCTTAGGGCGCGTTTGGAAACCTTGTTGCCCCTTGCTTTGCCAGGCTGGGCAAGGAAACACGTGTTTGGCTTTCTTGCCGCAATGCCTCGGGGCTTGTGCAAGCAAGCTTTTGCTTGCTGTCGCGAGCGAGCCAAATCGGCTCTCCATAGCCTGCAAGGCAAGGCTAGCTTGTCAAGGGGAGGCGCGGCTAGGCTAGCCTGTCAAGTGGAGGCGAGGCTAGGCTAGCCTGGGAACCGAGCGTGCCCTTACTCTACCGTATAAAAACTTGTAATATATAACCAAACTACTCTAATAGATGCACACAGTCACAAGAGGCGTACATGAATTGGATTTACTATTTTATCTTTTTAAAACTATTTACTATGCATTTTACAAGTTCTATGGTACCTTTTCTTGTCTCTTTTATTTCGACTATAAAATAATATCAAACATGTAAATAAATGACTCTTTTGTGTAAAAGATGCTCATTAGGTAGCTAACAAAATTAGATTTATCTTTTTACCATTTTTCTACGATTTTATATGATTTTCAAAATTTCAGCCATTTTAAGTGCGCCATAAAACCACCTTAGTGTTTCTATTTTCAATTTCACCCCAAAATATTGTTTAAAAAATTTCCACCGCATCACACGGGGTATCACCTAATATATCTATATATATGGAGTAAAATATTGGAACCAAGGAAATTCGGTACATAATAATACTAGTATGACATAACTAAACTATGACATTATTCGTAAAGAGGTATATAATCCGTAATCTTTTTTGATTTGTCTTGTACTCTCTAACTGAGATTTGTATTTTTCTCTGTTTGCATTGTATAAATCTTCTCTACTCCTAATAATACTGGAGAATTGCGTCCACTTCCTCCTTTGCCATCGAATCCCACCTGCAATCCTCAGATCCGTCTAAATCCGATCCTACGTTTTTTTTAATAAAGGGCAGGAGCACTGCCATGTCATTTAAGAAGGTAGCAAAGTTACATCACGCGCCGAAGCGAAACACCACCACCACCACCATACCACACATGCAAACAAACACACACCACCACTACCAGGGAGAGGAGTCAAAGATTAACCACCACAAACTGCGCCGTCGTCACCAACGTTGTGCCACGCCTAAAGCCTCGGCCTGCTGCAAGCTGGAGTGGCAACTCGAACACCTTCACCATAGACTATCACCCTCAAACCGCACGTACAAGATCGTCGAAGCCCCTGCTCTAGTAAAACGTCGGTAGAAGCACTCCCGTTGCGGCACCAACGTAAACCACTGATCTTGGCCACTCTGCGTGGGGGCCTCGCCCATCCACCGCCTCACACTCCTCTGTCAAGGACTCAGATATCTGAGAACCACTAAGAGAGTGAAAACCTCCGCCCACTCGACACTGAGAACTCCACAGCACCACCAGGCACACCAATTTGAGACCTCCATCATCCATAGATCATCCGCACCTTCCTGCCAGCACGGGCCATGTACACCGCCTGAGCCACTGCACGCGGGCAACACCACCAGCCAACCACCACCGCTAGTCAAGTCGGATCTCCAATGCGGCGCCTACAAGGAGGACACTACGCCAATGGCGTCGGCGTCGCGGGGTAATCGGAGAGGGCGCGTATGGTGGTGGCGCCGGGCGGTGCTTCGGGCTCCGCCGGCGGCGGCGGCGGTTGCCGGGAGGCCATAGCGATTGGAGAGCGGAGGGAGGGAGGAGAGAAGGATGGACGACGGGCTTTCGCGAAGGCTGTCTGTCTATTTTTGGATGCGTTTCCCAAAGGCTTTTAGGCCCGTCCGACTCGTGGGTTGGGCCGGATTAGCACGGAGAGATTAAATCGTACGTAATAAAAAATTTTATATACACTATACGTCCAAGAGCAAAGTTTATTGTTCATAGTAAGTAAATGTACCTTTTCATTCAAATATAATTTTTTAGTCAAAACAGATTACCAAAAAAAGGACGTACAAACCAAAATGGCCTAAACGACATGGACTATCAGATCTTTTGGGATGCTTTGTGCCATAATTACTGTGAAGAATAGATCAATACTATGAGTAGATTAGCTCAAAATTGAAGCATTATGCAATACATATGCTGCTAGCATACAAGCAACTGAAGTCCACTATAGTACGGAATTAATTGAACCATAACAGTTAAATAAAGAAGCTAATTTAATGTTGTAGTCACTTACCTCTACCAAACTACTCCATATTCACTTGCATTGTGTATATATATGCCCCTCCCATCCCTTTTTACTCCCGCTAGGCTTGAGAAGCAACAAGTTTCCGCAAAAAAAAAGTATTGGCTTCAAGGGAAAGGATGATGTGCAAGTTTCATGTATATGAATCTATGTTATCAACGTATTTGTTTGAGAATGGTCGGCACCAGGAAAGACTGAGTGATGAAGGACCAGGATAAATCAGGTACCTGTTCCTGTTCCTGTTCCTGTATAGCTACAGTGAAATCATATCCGCCGATCCAACAATGAGAGAGCACCGACGGGGGCTTCTTCATCCCAAACCTCTGCCCTTTTAGCATTTTACCAACGTAACAAAAAAGTAAATTTTTGCCGCCGCCACTCTTCACGGAGTGTGTTGGTCGGTAACTTTTGCCCAACCAATCCTAAGGCTATGTGCAGCAGTGCCCTCTAAAAACCACCCTCTAAAAGACTATTTGGAGGGTCTTCTAAAAAATTTAACCCTCTAAATTTTGTTTCACTGCAACAATGACCTCTAAATCTCCACCCAAAAGGAATATTCCCTAGGATCTAGCTCCTCCCACGCATCACGCAGCCAGCAGCACCTCCGCCGCGTGCTCCTCGCCGCCATCGCCGCATCTGCAGAGGCCGCCGCGGCCCTTGCTGCTCCTGCTCGCCCTCGTCCTCCTCCTTTGGCGCCCCACGCTCCTGTTCTCCCCGCCGCCGGACCCAACCCGCCTGCTCCGCCGATGAGAGAGAGGAAGTGCGAGGCAGGTGCTTGTCCCTGCTACGGCCATGGACGGCGCCACGGAGACGGCCATGGAGGACCTCCCTGCCGACATCCTGGCGCTCGTGCTCCGCCGCCTCAACGGCGCTTCCCTGGCCGCCGCCGGATGCACGTGCAAATGGCGGCTCCTCGCCAACCATTACCCTTCCTCCTCGCGCTTTTGGCGCTGTCGATGCCGGCGTTGTTGCTGCGAGCTGACGGCGCGGAGGAGGCGAGGAGCGGCGGTGCCGGCGGCTGCCTCCAGCATGGCGCGGCGACGACAAGGGCGGTCGGCGGCGACGCACGACGCGGGCCCGGGCCACCCCGGCGGCGACCCGGGGGACCCGGCAGGGGCGCGTGGCGCGTGCGGTGGCAGAGCGCGCCGCGGCAGCTCTGGGTGTGCCCGTGGCGGTGGGCCAAGACGGCCTTCTTCATCGTCGCCATGCTCGCCTCGCTGCTCCTCGTGTGCGTGCCGCCGCTGCTCGTCGTGCTCCTCGACCTCCTCCTCCCGCCCGCGCTCCTCTCAAGCTTCCTACGCGTGCAGGCACAGGAGCACTCCACCGCCGCCGGCTCCTTCGCCACGGTGCGGACAGTGCGGCCAGCGGGGCCTCCTCGACGGCCGCGGAGGCCGGCGCTCCAGATGCTCGATTGCGGCGGCGAGGAGGCCGTCGGGCGCAGTGGCGGCGGAGAGGGACGGCGCCGCGGCGCGGTCGAGGCGCAGGGAGCGTGGGGGCGGCGCGGGGCAGGGGAGATGGAGGATGCGGGGAGCCGGTGCAAGGTGGAGCACGACGGCCGCGTCGCGAGGGAGCTGCGCGCACACGAGGCGGATGAGGAGCGCCGAGGAGGAGATTTGGAGGAGGCCTCCGCCTCCGGGAAATTTGGGGGAGGGGGCGACCGACCGGCAATGTCCAGGAGGCTGTACCGGCCACCGTTGCAGATGAGATTCGGGGGAAACAAACGGTACTGTAGCGGCCAGGAAGCTTTAGCGGCAACCGCTGCACATAGCCTAAGCCGCTGGTGTCTATATTGCAGATGTATTTTATTGGTTATATAGTTAGAAATTTTAGAAATATACATATATGTTCAAATGTATATTGGAGATGTATTTATTTCAAATGTATATGAATATATATGTTGGGAATTGTTGGAAATCTATATTGGAATTTTTTTATTGGTTATATTGGAGATGTACCCGAACCCTTCGCAAACCCCTTAGCGAATCCGAACCCGAACCCCAAACGATCGAAACCCAAAAAAATATCTATTCTTTGTATATATTGCTTATCAATTATTTTTAATGCTATAGATGGCGGACAACAACAAGCCAACAACCCTGTCCCACCCATGCAAGAGGACAACAACAACCCTGTCCCAGCCATGCAAGAGGACATCGATACGTTCTTAACGAATCAACTTTTTGATATTGTAACCCAACCAATGACCATGGATGAAGTGTTGGGGATCATTGGAAGGGACGACAATATACAGGGCGACAACGTTGCAAGGCCCGAAAATATTGAAGGGGCCGCCAATGTCCAAGGCACTACTGAAGGGGCCGCCAATGTCCAAGGCACTACTGAAGGGGCCGCCAATGTCCAAGGCACTACTGAAGGGGCCGCCAATGTCCAAGGCACTACTGAAGGGGCCGCCAATGTCCAAGGCACTACTGAAGGGGCCGCCAATGTCCAAGGCACTACTGAAGGGGCCGCCAATGTCCAAGGCACTACTGAAGGGGCCGCCAATGTCCAAGGCACTACTGAAGGGGCCGCCAATGTCCAAGGCACTACTGAAGGGGCCGCCAATGTCCAAGGCACTAGTCAGGTGTATATATATAAGTGAAGCTGACTGGAGGAGGTGTTATCTCCATTGATTGCAATACTTGAATATAAATTTCTGTAATCTTGGATCTATGGATCTATGTAATCTCTGTTTAATTTCTCTGTTGAATCTTGAATGTTGAATCTTGAGCTATTTCTACTCTTTCCCTGTTCTTTTTGTTGTCGAAGAACATGGAGAAAGCACCGAGTGGTATTTAATTTTTTTTTGCTAAAATCTTTAGCACCGGGTGGTATTTCCAACCGGTGCAAAAGGATGCCCATTAGCACCGGCTATCTGAACCGGTGCTAAAGAAGTACCCTTTAGCCTCGAAATATCTGCACCGGTTGACACTACCAGAATCCTTCACATCCGTCCGCCTCCTCCGCCTCGGCCATTTTTGGACCCGGTGCTGATGGGGCTTCAGCACCGGGTCCAACGGCTAGGAGCGGGGGCGGCGCGAAGATGTGTCAGGGCGAAGACATTAGCACCGGGTCTTGCCAAGACCCGGTGCTAATGCGCCCCCTTTAGCACCGGGTGCAGCCAGCAGCCGGTGCTAATGTGTCGAGGCCATTTCGCACCGGTGCTAATGTGTAGAGATAGCTTGTGTTCTTGGAGGAGAGAGAGGAGAGAGCTTGAGTTCATGGTGGAGAGAGTGTTCATGTTGTGTTTTAAATGGAGAGAGAAGGCAAGCTAGTTAGTATTTTGTTTTGTATGACTTGTGAATAGTTATAAGGCTCATTCCGTCAAGAACACCCGGGAATTCAACATGAAACACTAAAATGGAACATTGGCTTTCCGGTAAGCAAGTAATTTGTACATGTAGGCCTCGGCTAATATATTATATGAATTTTACTTAATTTCTTTTGGTCGACAGTGTGCCAAACAGGGGCCGGGAAATAATTTATGTGCATACTATGTTTGCGATTACATGTGGAATTGGGCGCATAAAAAGATTACACGGCATGATATTATGGTACGTACACATTTCCCCAACAAGCCGCAGGCGGGACCGGTTCCACAGAGCATGCACCTCTCCAACAAGCCGCAGGCGGGACCGGTTCCACAGAGCATGCACCTCTCCAACAAGCCGCAGGCGGGACCGGTTCCACAGAGCATGCACCTCTCCAACAAGCCGCAGGCGGGACCGGTTCCACAGAGCATGCACCTCTCCAACAAGCCGCAGGCGGGACCGGTTCCACAGAGCATGCACCTCTCCAACAAGCCGCAGGCGGGACCGGTTCCACAGAGCATGCACCTCTCCAACAAGCCGTAGGCGGGACCGGTTCCACAGAGCCTGCACCTCTCCAAGATGCGGCCCTTATTAGCCCTCCACAACAATATCAAAGCAGTCACGCTTCCACACAGGCCGCCGAACCGGTCCGTTACCCCGTGGATGAAATAACTCAAAGGACCGCGTGTGAGCTTGTCGTCAGGCAGAAGAACCTTACTGTGGTGGTACGTATGCGACCTTAGTTCGTACTGCATACATTTCACCGTAAATACCATTCATTTACTAACTTTCTTTGTGGCTACTAAATGATCAGGTCGCATACGGTATGACCAAACGTGTGGAAGAAGGGCAAAAATGGCACTGCAATGACATTCCACATGGTTACGTACCTGTTGAGGTGGAGCAAGTCGTCGCCAACTGGGAAGACTTGGAACTTGACATCCCTGGAGGTGACGGAGAAACAAAACTCGGTCAGTGTTCTCACTGCATCATTCTATGGAGCAAGGCAGACGTCGTCATACCCGGTACACCTGCGGCTACCAACAAGCCTCCGTCACCTCCCCCGTCTCCAAGAGATCCACCGGATCATGACGATTCTCCGGGAGCTCCTGATGCAAGCCCGTCCCCTCCGCCGCGGAGGTCTCCGTCCCCTCCGCCGAAGAGGCAGCGCCGCACTAAAGCCTCCGCCCCCACTCCACCAGGGAAGAAGGTGCGGAAACCCAAAGAGAAGCCCGCACCACAGAAAAAAGCGGCTGAGAAGACCCCAGAAGAGCTCGAAGCCTGGGTGAAAGCAGACACAAAGAGGCAAATGGCCGAGTGGAGGAAAAAACCGGAGCCGGAGCCGAAGCTTGATCCCACTGTCGTCAAGTCATTGTTCGTTAATTTGAGCAAGGGTCAACAGAAGGAAGTACTGATAACAGACTATGACCTCTCATTACTCAAATCTCGCCGGAAGCGGAAGGCTGCAGATAAGGAGGCGGGCACATCCAAAAAGGTTCCTCAGCTCGGCCAGCAACCTCAGCAGCCCTTGGCTCCATTGCCAACTCCGCACGAGCTACACCTAGCAGAATTTGAGGCCGAGACTGGACTATCCAGAGAACAACTCCTGGGGGAAGCAGACGTGCATGTAAACACAACGTTGAAGTGGCCGTTTAAGCTCGGCGAGCCTATGGTCCCTCCTGAAATGGACACCACGCTACAGACGAAGATGCGCCGATTCCATGACTGGTACTTGGAAGAATCAAGAAGGAATAAATGGCGCATGATCAAAGTAGGCGTGAAGGACCAGGATTTCTACAATGGCGACGTGGATTCGGTATATTTACATTTAAATGTTTAATGGAAAGTCTATGTGTATTAGAAATATATAGCTTAATTTAAATGTATATTGGAAATGTTATATGTTTGTACAGTATATTGGAAAATGCTTCATTTAAATGTATTGGAGATATTTACATTGAAATGTATATTGGAAATGTTATATGTTTGAAATGTATATTGGAAAATGCTTCATTTAAATGTATTGGAGATATTTACATTGAAATGTATATTGGAAATGTTATATGTTTGAAATGTATATTGGAAAATGCTTCATTTAAATGTATTGGAGATATTTACATTGAAATGTATATTGGAAATGTTATATGTTTGAAATGTATATTGGAAAATGCTTCATTTAAATGTATTGGAGATATTTACATTGAAATGTATATTGGAAATGTTATATGTTTGAAATGTATATTGGAAAATGCTTCATTTAAATGTATTGGAGATATTTACATTGAAATGTATATTGGAAATGTTATATGTTTGAAATGTATATTGGAAAATGCTTCATTTAAATGTATTGGAGATATTTACATTGAAATGTATATTGGAAATGTTATATGTTTGAAATGTATATTGGAAAATGCTTCATTTAAATGTATTGGAGATATTTACATTGAAATGTATATTGGAAATGTTATATGTTTGAAATGTATATTGGAAAATGCTTCATTTAAATGTATTGGAGATATTTACATTGAAATGTATATTGGAAATGTTATATGTTTGAAATGTATATTGGAAAATGCTTCATTTAAATGTATTGGAGATATTTACATTGAAATGTATATTGGAAATGTTATATGTTTGAAATGTATATTGGAAAATGCTTCATTTAAATGTATTGGAGATATTTACATTGAAATGTAAAGACATATATTTACAAATATTTATGTTCAGCCTTTAAGTTGTAAATACAGTTTAAACAATAACTCGAGTGCGATATAAATTTTGTAATATATATGTCTCATATTTGTAAATATATGTCTTCTATTTGATATACAACTAATATAAATATAGAGTCGGCCGAATACGCAGTAGAATACACGTATATATAAACGTGCATGCATGGCTACTGAAAAAAGAAAAAAAAAACAAAACCCGGGGCCTTTAGCACCGGGCGTAGACAGCAACCGGTGCTAAAGGCCCTGCTAAAGGCGCCGCGGGGGCAGGCCCTTTAGCGCCGGTTGCTGGCTGCAACCGGTGCTAAAGGTACCCTTTAGCACCGGTTATTGAACCCGGTGCTAAAGGGGCACCCCTTTAGCCTCGGATTAGTTGCACCGGGTGGGAAACCCGGTGCTAAAGGCCTTTTCCACCCGGTGCAGATGTTCATCATTCTGGTAGTGGCTTCATGTTCACCGTTGCATCCTGGCGCAGCAATGCGTAGCAATAATACAAAATGAGTACCGGTGTGAAAGCAGAGTCTAGTAGACAAGTTTTACGGTGTAACTATGACCCAGAGCAAGGAAGACAGAGGATGAACAAATTAAGGACCATATATATGCAACATTGATCATAATTATCCGTAACTTCAAAGAAAATGGAAAGATTTAGAGAGTAGTTTTATGTGCTGTCAAGGTATAGTTCCCGGTTCTTAAAGCATGGCATCCCATAATGGCTTAAATTCTCCTGGGGATGAGGCCTGTCATTCCCTTTGCAAACCATGACCTATTTTCCAACAGCATTTGCTTCTGTTTTTCATTGATTTTCTCAGATAATATCTCTTGTGCTCCTGCCATTATCCTCTGTCCTCCCCCTCTCCGGAATCTGGATCCCTATACTACGCGTCGTTTGTGGGAGAATAAATCCAGCTCTTGTTAATTCCATAACGATAAATCCGGCTCTAGGAGGTCTCAGCTACTTTTCAACACGGAACTTATCCCCTCATCAACTACTGCTTGCACTCTTGCAATAAATCTCTATTTTCACATGCTATTTATATTCTTGCTTTCCATTGATGTACGTGCTAATATTCAGTAAGTTTTGTTATTGTCCTATCCTCCTCACAAGCAGACAAATGTGCCTCTGCAACTAGCTATTGCTTAACAATGGGTGGCAGCAGACAGTGGAGTGCTAACAATGATCCAATTCAAATTGGCAAATTTTGCTACAGGACACTATTCGATTTCGATATTGCTATGGGACACTGTAAAAAAAATTATTGGTCACAACACACTACGCGGTGTGTTTCAGCAAAGAAATTAGTGTGTTCCAGTAAAGAAAAAATATTTTAGTGTGTCACAACTAATTTCACAAAAGTGGAGTGTCCCATAGCAAATTTTTCCATTCAAATTGTACTGGTATAATATGAAGAGGCTGCAGATCTTCAATCAGGCGGTCGCAGCACCTGAACGCACTGTGCTCTGTTGGTTCGAGCTCTTGCAAGGTTTTCCAGCTTTGGATATTGAACCCAAGTTATACCTTCTTTCGTAACTCTCGTGCCACTTAAGGGCCTCTAGCCTAGTGGTTAGAGAACCTGAGTAGCACCCAACGAACCCAAATTCGACTCCCTATGAGAACGAATTGGGTTCGAAATAAAAAAATATAAAAAAATAGGTAGGGGCTTCCCCTCCCGACTTCGGTCAAAGAAACTCTCATGCCACTTCACCAAAAAGTCGTACTGTGATATTCGTTATGCGTGCATGATACTACGCATTAGGAATAGGCTTAGCATGGAACAAAAAGTATCAGCACCATTGGGAATGTTACACGAGAGTTTTGAGTTACTAGTAACATGTCCGCACAATACGCATATACTATACAAAACATTTTTTCATTGTGTAAATATGTAAAAATACATCTTTACATTTTTAAAAAAGGCAAGCTTTATTTTTTCTTTTAAAAAAGTAATAATTCGTACTTACTCAACTGTTCGGGGATTCTTCCATACAATGTCGGCAGAACATATATCATCATTGACAATATTACACCCTTCGGGACTTTGCAGCTATAAAATGAGCATTACTCATATCATCCCTGACAATTACACCTTATCAACCAGTGCTCACAACTGTTTATTTATATTGCGTCTATAACACCCGAATTGCTGCTCAGAGATTTTACCGAGTTTGAGGAGTTGTAGGCATGTCCCCAGTTATATGCTTATGGAGATGGGATCTATTTTGCTTAATTTAGATAAATGCTTGTTTATTTCTTCCACTATGCCATTTGTGTCAACTCTGATATTGTAATAATTATACTTTAATGCTCTTCCGTTATGTAAGGTTATGGATATTTACTTGTGACATTAATCATATGTATGTAAACTTGATGCTGGTGGACATATGAGATGCATCCGATTTTCTTTTTAAAACCGGATGTGACATTGTACTTGTCAGTGCAGTGGGGTTACAACGTCCTTTCGGGCGCCATCCGGATCTAGACGAGGTCCCAAACTTCTACACCCTCCACAACCTTAGTAACCAGTGCCTAATCATGTTTTATGCTTAGACCATTGGAAATGTATCAACCACTCCCTTAGATCTATATAACCTATATAATTGGTACCACTAACAAGCATGGTTGGATTTCTCTCAACATGCAACCATTCCACGTCATCATCCACTATGCGCCATATCACTATCCACTATAAGCCATGTCATCATCCACTATGACATCTATTTATTCTTCAACCCATTTTCTGTGACCATATTTTTGTGAGTAGCAATTACAAATTACATGTATGATCAGTCATACTTCCATGTATAATGTTTATTAAAGAACGTTTCAATGCAATCACTTCGGTGTTTATACTTTCACACTTCACTTTAAAATTTTATTTAACAAATTTCCGCAGCAACGCGCGGGGTATCACCTAGTTTATAATGTTGTGGGTGCAGGGCCTTAGCCCTTATTTCTAGAATCAAATAACGGGCCGGTCCACAATTGCAGCCCATTAATTTCCTTAATCACAATTAAGTGGTAAACATATCATTAAAATATATTTGATTTGCCTTAACTGTGATAAATATCTTCCAAATATTTTTCTAACAAGCTGTAGGTTGGATCCCCGCATTGCCCGCATTCTGATGTAGCCATTACTACGTGAATGTTGGCGCTTGCATCACCCATTTGGTTTTTTGTTGAAAATGAAAGTGTAAAGGATGGCATGGAAAGAATTCTCATTGATAGAAGGGGTACTGTTTACACATATATACAAACCCAAGGGGCATGGGTTGCCACCTGAAGGGACATGCCCCTTCAGAGTGGCCCGTTCACTGAGTAACTGTTACATGGCCCTTTCATACAGTAATTGTAAATTGATCACTAAAGTGTTTCACAACACTTTTGTTGAAGCCCTTGGAGGTCAGCATATGGATAATGGGTTATATTGGTTACTAATCTACCAGGGTCTGCAATTTTGAGCTTCCATTTTGGGGTTGTGAGAGAACTAGGTAATTTTGCTTAGTTTTACTATTTATTAATTATATCTAGCATAGGAACTTGAAAATACCTTCAAGTAAACATGGTAGTTAAATTGTATAAGTAAAATTTATTTTGATATTTAGTCTGAGGAGTCAAACAAAAATTGAATTTCATGTAAACATATATAGTCAAAACTTTCACCCTAGCAAAAAAGGCTGACTTTGTTGAATCTATTCCATTTACTAATGCAGTGGTGATCGTCGTCAAGTTTTGAGTTACTAGTAACATGTCCGCACAATACGCATATACTATACAAAACATTTTTTCATTGTGTAAATATGTAAAAATACATCTTTACATTTTTAAAAAAGGCAAGCTTTATTTTTTCTTTTAAAAAAGTAATAATTCGTACTTACTCAACTGTTCGGGGATTCTTCCATACAATGTCGGCAGAACATATATCATCATTGACAATATTACACCCTTCGGGACTTTGCAGCTATAAAATGAGCATTACTCATATCATCCCTGACAATTACACCTTATCAACCAGTGCTCACAACTGTTTATTTATATTGCGTCTATAACACCCGAATTGCTGCTCAGAGATTTTACCGAGTTTGAGGAGTTGTAGGCATGTCCCCAGTTATATGCTTATGGAGATGGGATCTATTTTGCTTAATTTAGATAAATGCTTGTTTATTTCTTCCACTATGCCATTTGTGTCAACTCTGATATTGTAATAATTATACTTTAATGCTCTTCCGTTATGTAAGGTTATGGATATTTACTTGTGACATTAATCATATGTATGTAAACTTGATGCTGGTGGACATATGAGATGCATCCGATTTTCTTTTTAAAACCGGATGTGACATTGTACTTGTCAGTGCAGTGGGGTTACAACGTCCTTTCGGGCGCCATCCGGATCTAGACGGAGGTCCCAAACTTCTACACCCTCCACAACCTTAGTAACCAGTGCCTAATCATGTTTTATGCTTAGACCATTGGAAATGTATCAACCACTCCCTTAGATCTATATAACCTATATAATTGGTACCCACTAACAAGCATGGTTGTATTTCTCTCAACATGCAACCATTCCACGTCATCATCCACTATGCGCCATATCACTATCCACTATAAGCCATGTCATCATCCACTATGACATCTATTTATTCTTCAACCCATTTTCTGTGACCATATTTTTGTGAGTAGCAATTACAAATTACATGTATGATCAGTCATACTTCCATGTATAATGTTTATTAAAGAACGTTTCAATGCAATCACTTCGGTGTTTATACTTTCACACTTCACTTTAAAATTTTATTTAACAAATTTCCGCAGCAACGCGCGGGGTATCACCTAGTTTATAATGTTGTGGGTGCAGGGCCTTAGCCCTTATTTCTAGAATCAAATAACGGGCCGGTCCACAATTGCAGCCCATTAATTTCCTTAATCACAATTAAGTGGTAAACATATCATTAAAATATATTTGATTTGCCTTAACTGTGATAAATATCTTCCAAATATTTTTCTAACAAGCTGTAGGTTGGATCCCCGCATTGCCCGCATTCTGATGTAGCCATTACTACGTGAATGTTGGCGCTTGCATCACCCATTTGGTTTTTTGTTGAAAATGAAAGTGTAAAGGATGGCATGGAAAGAATTCTCATTGATAGAAGGGGTACTGTTTACACATATATACAAACCCAAGGGGCATGGGTTGCCACCTGAAGGGACATGCCCCTTCAGAGTGGCCCGTTCACTGAGTAACTGTTACATGGCCCTTTCATACAGTAATTGTAAATTGATCACTAAAGTGTTTCACAACACTTTTGTTGAAGCCCTTGGAGGTCAGCATATGGATAATGGGTTATATTGGTTACTAATCTACCAGGGTCTGCAATTTTGAGCTTCCATTTTGGGGTTGTGAGAGAACTAGGTAATTTTGCTTAGTTTTACTATTTATTAATTATATCTAGCATAGGAACTTGAAAATACCTTCAAGTAAACATGGTAGTTAAATTGTATAAGTAAAATTTATTTTGATATTTAGTCTGAGGAGTCAAACAAAAATTGAATTTCATGTAAACATATATAGTCAAAACTTTCACCCTAGCAAAAAAGGCTGACTTTGTTGAATCTATTCCATTTACTAATGCAGTGGTGATCGTCGTCAGTGGTGGAATGATGCAGACTCTTTACCTCAAGAGTATCTTTCATTAACTCATATCTGTGCCCATGTTTGTGTAATAAGACGATCATTTAAAAATTATTTCATTTAATTTATGAAATGAATTACTATAAAACTAGATAATATCATGCCTTTTGATTTATGTCTAGCAACCACTGTTGCTTGCAGTAGCTAGGCCGGCAAGCAACAATTTTGGCCTACACGCATAGTAAAAATGGAAAAAAAACAGCACGCTGACTTAATGCTGAGGCCAAAATTAATGCTTCGCTGGAATGATTCCCAGTGTCTTGAAGTATACACGTGAGAGCAACAAATAGCTCATACCAACCAGTTGGTTAATATATATATCCTCGCCCCAGTTGTATTCAACTTTCCGCATACACTCCAAATATCAGCATCGTCTATCGTGTTTCCATTGCTAACAACCTTCGGTGTCCACGTAGCTTCTTCTTCTTTAGACTATATGATATGTTGGCATCCAACATGGAAAGCCAACAGGATTAAGCCAACTGGTCTAATATACGCTTCGGCAGACTTTCAGAGGCTAACAGGTATTTGTTTGGAAATGGGCGGCACAAGAAACAAACGAGCAACTTAGGCAGATCTAAAGCAGTCGCCAATGTAAGGCAGCAGTTTGACGCCAGGACAACACCTCTTGATGGGATACATCTGCGCAACCCTACCGAAGAGGCGAAGACTGCATGTGTGCTCCTTCTGTTGCTCCAACACTGGTCGTTCCGAGGTCCCAGAAGTATAATGCAGCCTCCTTATGGACCTTCTATTGTTTATGACTATACAAGTTAAAAAAAAATTGGCATGAACTTTACGCTGTACCCATAATTGTCCTAGCGTAACAAAACTTGTACATGTATATAGGGCAAATATTCTATTTAATAAATTTATCAACAGTTATTGCGTGGTTAAACAGATGGATTATATGTACACACAAACAGTTTTAAAATGGCATTTTATAGTTATCTATCCGCAATATTTCGACAAACGGACAAGGACAGTTTTTAGGTCACTAAGTTAGAAAATGCTACTATTTAAAACTGTGCGTGCCACATGCAAAGCAAAAATATATAACAATGCAAACCCATCCGTGCTGCCACAACAGGTTGCTCGTAACAATTTATTGAATACATTTATTTTTTCCCCGTTAGATATACATATGAGAGCAGTAGTTATATAGCACAAACCAGATTGTTGGTTCACGTATTCTCCCATGTTGCTTCCGATAGAATTTCAACTTACTCCATATGGTTTCTCCGCCTATTCCTCCCCCCTCCATTAGTATTCGTTTTGGCTGATCCCGGCCAGTTCTTGCAGCTTCTATCTTCTACGTTTGGCAATGTTTGGGAATGTGTGGTACAAGGAACCAACTCTCACTCTAGTTATCAACCTATGAGCATTGAAGGGAAATCGATCGGGAGGGATGGACGATGGCCATCAGTGTAACAATAACTAGGGAGGAAACGGCGACGACGATGGCTACCACAAGGTCTTGACAGCATCATTTACCTCTTCGCTGGATGACAACTCTAGAGTGGTCGGCGACATTGGTGACAGGTCACAAAGAGATGCCCACACGGCATAAGTCACATCAACACACAGCATCTATCTGATTTCAAGTCCTGGAGGACATAATTAATAACCAGCCACAGCGTGCAAGTGTAATTCCTCTTTGCAGTACTCCTGGAATTAAAGTTTCTTCTACGTTTAACTACTCATTTGAGTTGGCACCCAGCAAGAAAATCTAAATACAAGAACCATCAAGCCATTCATGGCATTTATTTTCGAGTGGGAGGAGGTCGGCAATGTAAAGAAACAGCTGATGGCCGGGTGTCTACCGAACGATCCTGTACGTTATGGATTTTGTCGTCATTCTTAGAGTAGAACTAAGAGTAAGAAGATGCTTTTCGTGCCCCGACTAGTTTTCCTTTGGTCGAATAGGTTTGGCGATCCACAGAAAGAGATTAAGCAACACAAGCAATACAACTGGAACTGGATTGAAGTACTGGATTTCACACAAAATAATATCAAGAGCTCAAAACCCCTACATATCGAAGACTATACACCCATGATTATGTTATTAATGTACTTTCTTGACACGGAGTCTGCTCTCAGTTTTCCTGGTGTCTCTCATTCTAAAACAATGTCAGATCATCATAGTAGCCGTCAGTGTTTCTTGTGCATTGCGTTGGAAAGAATTCTAGAGACCGGAAAAGGTAGCAACACCATGTAAATTTAGAGGAACGAAGCAGGGAAGTGGTGCTACACTAACACTAGCTATTGGTCTGATTTCTGATCTCTGCCACTGACAGAAGCCGACAACAATATCTGATTGAGATGGGTGTTCCAAACTCAGCATGGTGATGAATTTGATTGAAGCTTCATAGAAGAGAATCCGACTTGCTATGTCATTGTGATACTTCCAGGACACATCAGCTATCATGTACAGAAGTCATTTCAGCATACTAACATTTCCATACAACAATGACAAGACTCCAAATCAAATATTACATAATTTTATGATTTGTTACAAACGGGCTAAATCGACAATAAGAAACAACTACGCAACGATAGCTAGGCTTCAGGGCTCCATCTTCATCTCTAACCTCCTGCACAATCATGAACTCGAGCGTAGCGTGGCAACCCTCAATCATACCATCCATCTTGGTTGATGTCATAGTCCAACTAGTAACCTTCAAGACCTTGCATTGTTCACAAGGAATGAAACAGTTCTACGTCTTCATCTGTATATGCACAAGGAATATGGCATGTTTTCCTATGCAAAGCAGCGGTAGTAAAGTAATATCGTCAACTCAACACCTTTAAAAAATGACAGGCAATCATGTCATCACAAGTCCCCGTATCTACACCAACTCAACCTCCTCACTTCCTACTCTGCGACCAGGAAAGCTCCCCTCCCTTCCTCGTCTAAGCGGCCAAAACCATATCCGATCCTCACTCAAAACAATTTAATATAGGGAGATAAAAATCACCATGAAAGTCTAGTCAGAATACTCATTTTACAGGGGTGTCCATACTTTTCATGGTCCTTGCTAGGGCCGGCCGCCTGCACCACGAGCCAGTGGGCGAGCAACACCTGCGCCACTGTAGCTATCGTCGCCCGCCACGGCGACGCTGCACGCCGAGGCTGTACTGCACGTGCATTGGTCATTCGTCATGGCCGCCATCGCATTGCTGCATACCTGCCATCGGACCGGGCCCTCAACCTCTACGGACGATATGGAACGGAAAAACTGAGAGATGAGAAAGCGTGAGCGTACAAGGTGAGACAAACCTCCCACTGTCGGCAGCAAATCGCGGGGCGCTGCCTAGTTTTTCTAACAAGCTCTAGGTTGGATCCACACATTGCCTGCATCGTTCTGATGTACGCCTTTACGACGGGCATGTGTTGGCGCTTGCATCACGCATTTGCTTTTGTTGAAGCCCTTGGAGGTCAGCATATGGATAAGGGATTATACTGGTTACTAATGTACCAGGGTTTGCAATTTTGAGCTTCAATTTTGGGGTTGTGAGAGAACTAAGTAATTTTGCTTAGTTTTACTATTTATTATATCTAGCATAGGAACTTGAAAACACCTCCATGTAAACATGATAGTTAAATTGTATAAGTAAAATCTATTTCGATATTTAGTCTGAGGAGTCAAACAAATAATGATATTCATGTAACATAGTCAAAACATCCACCCTAGGAAAAAAAAGACTGACCTCAGTAGTAGAGAATCGACCTTTCATCCCCTACATTTGTCTCGTTGCATTTTGAACCGAGACATAGATGTAACTTTTAGTTCCGGTTCACATTTTTTATGGTCATGGAGGACCTTTAGTCTCTATTGGAAACGTCTGGGGTGGGAACACCTTTTAGTCCTGGCTAGTGTTCTCACCTAGGACGAAAGGTCCTCCATGGAATAATTTAAAAGGAAAACACTCAGGTATGTATCACATATGCTCTATAGGTGAGATGGTAATGGAGGCTACGCGCAAGACAAGATGTTCCGGTTCAAAGCCTACAAACTGCACGCACGTATTTTTGCATGACTTAGTTCCGGTTGATGCGTCCGGGACTTCTTTTAGTCCCGGGGCCATTGTCTCAGTTGGAAAACCGGAACTAATGACAGCTTTTTCCACTAGTGCTTTATTGGATCTATTCCATTTACTCTAGTAGTGGTGATCGTCAGTGGTGGAATGATGCAGAGTCTTCACCTTAGAGTATCTTTCATGAACATCTGTCCCATGCATGTTTGTGTAATAGAAGATGATCATTTAAAAATTATTTCGTTTAATTTATGAAATGGAATACTATAAAACTAGATAATATCATGCCATTTGATTTATGTCTAGCAACCACTGCTGCTTGCAGTAGGCCGGCAAGCAACAATTTTGGCCTTCCACGCGCATAGTAAAAATGAAAAAAAAACGTACAGCACGCTGACTTAATGCAGAGGCCAAAATTAATGCGTCGCTGGAATCCCAGTGTCTTGAAGTATGTACATGAGAGCAATAATATAATTAAATGGCTCAATCCAACCAGTTGGTTCATATATCTTCTCCCCAGTTGTATTCAACTTTCCATATGCTTCTCCAAATATCACCGTCTACCGTGTTTCCATTTCTGACCTTTGGTGTCGACTCTGCTTCTTCCTCTTTAGACTATGTTATCTTGGCATCCAACATGAAAGCCAACCTGTTTAATACGCTTCGGCAGAATTTCAGAGGCTGACAGGTATTGTTTGGAAATGGGCGACACAAGGAACAGACGAGCAACTTAGGCAGATCTAAAGCGGTCGCAGATGTAAAGCAGCAGTTCGACGTCAGCCCACACGTGTAACTGCGCGAACGATTGAGTTATGTTGATTACAGTTGGGGGTCCTCGATGACGGTCACCAAGACAAGCAATTGGGTGGGCAAGCTGCAAACCGAGGGGAGCACAGCCTGCACAGGCCGTGAAAGGCATTGCCAGATGCATTATGCTGTCTCACATACAACTCAAACGCACCAACTGAAATGATTTAAAAATTTTGTATTATTTTGTCTCATATTTGAAATATATTTTGAGGGAGTATAATGTATAAGGTGTAGGTTAGCCCGCATCTGTAATTTTAGAATTATTGGTGAGTATATTCATTCCTTGTTTTATCGTGGGCAGTTGTTGGACACCGGCTAACAGGTGTAATGGTCTGGGATAAAACCGCACATGAGCGAAATTGGTGATTGAATCTACAAAGGTTAAAGGTGAAGATGCAATATCAGGACAACACCTCTTGATGGGATACATCTGCGCAGCCTGCAAACCCTATGGCAAGACTGCATGTGCTGTTACTTTCAGAAAAAGACTGCATGTGCTCCTTCTGTAGCTGCAACACTGGTCGCTCCTGGAGGTCCATATATAGTAGTATAGTATGTCGCCTCCTTACGAACATGTTGCTGTGTGGTAATGGTTCGAAAACAACAACCTCTTATGTTTATGATTTAGACAAGTTAAAAAATTTTGGCATCAACTTTACGCTGTACCCATAATTGTCTTAGGAGTTAAATGCATTATTAATACACAAACTTGGCGAGTGGGTGCGTTTAGGTACATCATCTTTCTAATTGCTCATTTAAGAGCAACAACTTGGCGCATAGGTGCAAATAGGTCACCGACATGACACATGGGTAAGAAAACGCCATGTAGGTACCATATGTGTACATTTGGTCTTATTTTGTTGTTTATTATGATTTATTTTGACATATATCAACTTTGAAAAACATCAAGTTTTTATTATGTTGATACATGATGAACGATATATCAGCACAACACAATATTTTGATGATTTATATTACCATTCAAATTTTGTTGAGAGATAGGGACTGCAAACTGAGCTACGAATAAACGAGTCAAATTTTTTCACTTATATGATGGCTATGATCGATGCCAAATATATATATCTTATTTGTTATATTATTTATTTCATTTCACTCGCAAAAAATAACTATTTTTCATAAAATATATAATTTTTAAACATTTTACAATATTCTTTGTCTAAAAATGCTACAAACAAAATCTAAAAAGTATACTACTATACTAACCTAAATTGCATAATAAGTAAGGACTTTTCCAAAATCAAAAAATACCGGCTAACACATCGCTGCGACGCTGCTTACATAGCCTTTTTTTTGTCATGTATTGTGGTGGTGATCTATTTGCACCCACATGCCAAGTTGTTGCTCCTAAATGAGCAATTAGAGAGATAGTGTACCTAAATGCACCCACTCGTCAAGTTTGTGTATTAATGGTGCATTTAACTCTTGTCTTAGCATAACAAACGTTGTACATGTATAGAGGGCAAACATTCTATTTAAAAAATTTATCCACAGTTATTACGTGGTTGTACAGATCGATTATATGTACACACAAACATTTTTAAAATGGCATTTCGTAGTTATCTATCCGCAACATTTTAACAAACGGACAAGGACAGTTTTTTAGGTAATAAGCTAGAAAATGCTACGATTTTAAAAGTGTGCATGCCTTGGCACATGCAAAGCACAAAAAAAATATAACACTGCAAATCCATCCTTGCTGCCACAACGGGTTGCTCGTAACAATTTACTAGATACATTTATTTGTTTCCCGTGTCTTTTATTTAAATACACATGTGAGCAGTACGTAGTTAAATAGCACAAACCAGTTTGTTGGTTCACGTATTCTCCCATGTTGCTTCCAATAGAATTTCAACTTACTCCATATTGCTTCTCCGCCTATTTCCCCCCCTCCATTATATTCGTTGGCTGATCCCGGCCAGTTCTTGCAGCTTATATCCTCTACTTTAGGCAATGCATGTTTGGGAATGGGTGGTACAAGGAACCAACTCACTCTAGGCATCGACCTGCTATGAGCGTCGAAGGGAGATCGATCGGGAGGGATGGGCGATGGCAAGAAGCTATGACGCCGGCTCCGCCTTGCACCCCGGCAATCCTCATAGGCGAACGGTGTAACAACAACTGGGGAGGAAACGGCGACGACGAGAGCTACCACCACGTCTTGACCGCATCCTTTACCTCTTAGGCCTTGTTCGTTTGGGCCGAGATCGGCAGGGATCGAGGGCTGACCCACGTGGGTGACCCCGGCCTGGTAGAAATCCTGGGCGACGAGAAAATATGTGTTCGTTTAGCCCACTCGAGGTTCTTTCTCCAGTCCAAACCCAGCGAAATCCTCCTACCCCGGTCTGGGATTGCTCCCTCGTCTCGAGTGCGTGGAAGCAATCCTCGTCTCCCACTCTCCCTGCGACGCGAGGGCCGCCCCGAGGACGGCGGCGACACGACGACGGCGAGGAGAGCTGCAAGCGAGAAGCGAATGACGGATCTCGGCGGCGGTGCAACCCGGAGGCGGTGACCATCCCCTCCGTTAACCACCTTCACGCTCTTCTCCTTGACTCCTTCCCCTCACCTCTCACATGCCTTATTGTTCTCCTAACTGCCTAGATCTCCTATGTCCTCGGTTTCTTGGATAGGGTTCTTGAAGATTGTGCCACATGTTTTGGGTCGAAGACGGGCAGCAGGAGGGCGGGTGATCAGGTCTCTGTGATCCCCTGTGCGTCTGCGCAAGATCTCTGGCTGCCGGGGTGAGATTATCTCTTCCCATAGTCCATAGGCTACAAGCCTGCAATCAGCATCAGGCAGCTGAGTGACCAATTAGCCCTGATTGCCAGGAGAGGTCAAGACATTTCTTGCATAACTGGACTTGTTTTGTTAGCTGGTACTCTCACTGAAATTTTGACGAGATGCTATGATGCTGTGGTCAAACACAAGGTTAATGTTCAGTAGTCACCACCCACCGGTAATGCAAAGCAAAATTAATTCGTGCAGTTCACTAGTTCAGATGGCTAGAGGCTTTGAGCTCCTTGCACACTTTTTGCATTTCTGTGCCACATGTGTCTATATTAGTATTTTTCAGCTTTTGTAGTTTTTCAGGTGCACCTTTTGCTTAGTAGAAAACTATTAGACCGGCCGAAGTCAAATGTATTTTTTTATTGGAGAAAAGGAAAAGGGCAGCAAAATTATTGATGCTATTCTAATCAGAATGGTCTAATTTGTATATTGTTCCATCTTGGGCTAGAATTTGATTCCATCAATAATGGAACAGACTTGACTGATCCATATCGCTATAGCCATAATTGCTGATCACATTCATGTTGGTGTGTACTTGTATGATGTCTGGCTGTCTGCTGAGCCATTCTGAACCTTCCCTGTTATATATTGCTAGTCTTGGAGATATTCATTCATGCAGCAAAGTTTCAAATATTGCTTCCATGTTTGTCAAATATTTGCCGAGATAGGGGACCAAACTAAGAGCATGTCTACTGTCAGTGTGTATATACAATCCTCATAGTTCTATTGAAGCTGCCGAGATAGTTGGGATGGACAATCAACTATAAGCATTTTGGCACCTTGTATCTAAGTAGCTTCAGAACTAGGAGAAACTGGCAAACACGGAAATCAAAATTAGCAGGACCATGAACTACAACAATGCGTAACAAACTTAATTAGTTGGACATGATATCTTTAGTTTAATTGGTATGTTAAATAATCAAATTTGGCATGCCGTTCTGTGGAAAAAAGTTTAATTGATCTGCTAAATGTTCTTATCAACGGGGCTCGCCTCTTTATCCCTTTTTACCCTTTTCAATTTCATCCATGGGGTTATTTCTTTGTTTTAGAGTATGTTCGTTCTTCATCAAAGACAAAAGAATGGGGTGCCATGATTTGCATAGGATGACATTTGGGAGGTCAGCTACCTCAAGTTAATTAGGCTTTACTCACAAAAAAAGTATGATAAGTAGGACAAAGATGACAGGTAGTGTTATTATGATTCCATACAATTACATGCTGAAACAAATACCGTTTAGATTTTGCTGTAGCAGCACAAAACTACTATCAGGAATGGCTGCATTAGCCTGTTCACAACCATCCTATGACATTGCCGTCAGACCCTTGGACAACAAATATTTATTGCTTTATTTTTTTATTAATGGGGTCACTGGATTTGTAAAAAAAACACGTTGTGATGATGATCCAAGTACGCCCAAGTTCTTTTCCTGAATATTTTTGTTTTCTAAAATTATTATGAGATTTTTTATGCTCTCTCCATATGTTTTAACTAGTGTTGTTTTTTATTTTTGCATGGAAAGGATTTCCATTAACTGATAGGCGCAGCAGCATCGCTGGCCACAAGGTCAAGTACAAAGAGGGGTGGATTCCCAGCGGAAAACGCCACCTTCAGAGAACAAGCTCCCTGTTGTTAAAGTCATACTCACTGCTCTTTTTCTTTTCCTCTCCTCTCCCGTATCCTAGGATATGTGTGTGGCTAGCTTTTGATCAAATGCATGCATGTTCCTGTACAAATTGTTTGTGTAGACAACAGGGTTCTGATTATGTGTCCTTCTGTGCCCGTTTGAATTATTCCAGATTAGTATTGCAGCATTATGCATGTGTACTTCCTGCTAGATTACGGCTAGGAACGCCTCTGAATTTTTATGAGACGGCTAACTAGTGCTGTTAAGATCATATCATGTACAGTCAATTACTGCTATACATATCCCATCGTTTGAATTATTTCCAATCATTTTGATAGGTTCTGTCTTCTTAATCATGTTCCGAGTTTACTTCAGTTCAAATTTTGTTACAGAACAATGGCACAGGCTGCGACATATTATTTTTACCTCTTCCAATGATTTTTTTTTTCTTGGTGCAGGTTGATCATTTCTTGGTGCAATCTTCTGGCCGTTATTCCAGTACAAGCAGCTTGCAAGCGATGCGTGACTATCATATGATCGCATCTTTGTGGTAGCTGTTTGTGTGATATTCTTTAGGATAGCTTATCCAATTACTAATGAGTTTATTTACCTTCTCTCAATGATAAAGTCATGCTTAGTTAATCACTTCAGCGTATGTATATACTGCCTCAGTGCATCAACAGTGTATAGAGCTTATCTGAATCATGTGCGCATTGCCTGCATTTTGTGGAACTATCATTCATCTGAGCTTATATTTCTGATCAGTGATCTGCTCTGTTTTATTCTCTGTACTTGATCCTTGGCCAGCCGAACAATGCATGGGATCAAGTCCACGAGGGGAGTAAACCCCCACAGGCATTGAGTTGCACCAAGGGGATCCATCTAATCCCTGTCTGGATTAGATCCTCTTGGGGATTAAACCCCTGGCCGCTGAACAAGGCCTTAGCGGGATGATAACGACTCGGAAGTACACGCATAACTTCGTACCCTGAAGCCCTGGAGTGTCATGGATGCCAAAGAAAATTTCCAGACCGGGATGATAATTTGCTGCTCTGCTTCTTTAGATCACCGAAGCGGCGACTGCCACAAATCGACTTCTCCCTTGCTCTCCCTGACCTCTGCTATATATAGAAACTACGTAAAACGTACGTTTGCATTCTCTGCCTGACTGCCTCTGATCTCTTCCAATCCAACACCACATCAACGGCAAAGCATCCATTTCATTCAAGTAATTCTCACCAATATATTTATATATGTTGGTTTAGAATGAGAGACATAGGGAAAGTTATGTGTGGTCACAAATACAAGAAGTGTACTATCATAAACATCTCCGCCTTCAGGCGGCCTCATAAGTCATAACACCCAGCAAAATTTATGTCCCACATAGCTGTTTTTGTCAGAATGAATCAGGGAACAAAATGGCTAACGAATTATATATGTGAACTATAATCCGAGGCATTCTAGGCTTCCAGCTGATTAGACTCGTGTTGGCGTTGTATTACAATCTAGCTGTCTGTAACTACTAAGTGCAAACCCTTTTTCGCTTTAATGTCAAGAATAGCGAGTGGACAGAGAAAGCTCCTGAAGCGAAACAGAGAATTGAGACGGAAGGATATGTGATTCTGTGTTTTTTGCTTCCAGTTGGCTGATTTTGTAAATCCATGAATGTCATCCTCATTCTGTTTCATTCTTTCTTATTATATCATTCGGTCCCTCCTGTCTCCTATCTTGCTGTCATCGTTGATTTGTACAGTTGAAATTATCAGTGCTTCCAACACATGCAAATAAAATTTCCAGTCATGTGAATTCGCATGAGAGTTACAAGGAGATTAGAGAACATAATATCATCGATGAACTCATGTTTGGCTAAGAGAGTAAATATCGACAAACATCAACCGCAGGTGAAATAATGATTAAATTTATGTGCTAACAAACCCACCCTACAAAATCACCAGCCCAATTTGATTGAATTAGTGGAATGTCACCAATTATTTTTTGCGGAATGAATAAATAATCTGAGAAACTAAAGCTAGCACTACGGGAAATCTCTATATGCTGAGTGCCTCACTCTTTGTTGAGTGTATTTTTTCGGGCACTCAGCAAACAACCTCTTCCCCGAGTGTAAAGAAAAAAGAGAACACTCCGCAAACAAAATACACTCGGCAAAGAGCGTGTTTGCTGAGTGTCAAAAATATACACTCGACAAAAAAGCTCTTTGCCGAGTTTCTTATAAATGACACTCGGTAAACAATTAAGTTTGTTTTCTTTTTTAGCCTCAAAACTATATTCATGCTCTTTGCTGAGTGTCACTCGCAAAGATGTGAGCCCGGATGATTTTTAAATTCTGTAAGTGATTCAAATAATAAAATATAATGAGGAGAAAAACTATATTCATGCTCTATGCCGAGTGTCAAATAAAACACTCGGCAAAAAGCTTGTTTGCCGAGTGTAAAAAAAACTCGGCAAAGATGTGAGTCCGGATGATTTTTAAATTCTATAAGTGATTCAAACAATAAAATACAATGAGGAGAAAAACTATATTCATGCTGACACTCGACAGAGAGCTTCTTTGCCCAGTGTTTTTTTCTAACGCTCGGCAAAGATTTGTGTCCGAATGATTTTAAATTTTAAAAAAGCAAATTATATCAACAAAAAACATGAGATTTGTCTTTGATCTGATGGTACTACACAAAGAGGCTGTGATACAAAGTTGAGAAGATTTCGCACATTTTTTCATAACAATATATATAAAATCGAAAGAACTCGCAAAAACTATATGTGTGATTGATATGAGAGGATCAATGAATTTATTTTTTAAATACAAACTTTTTCATATGATCTCATATGAAAAAACTCTTTACACGAATGTCGTGCACCTCGATGAAATATAAACCTTTGTAGTTGACAAATTTTATATTTGAGGTTGTTTAATAACTTAAAACTGTTATTATAAGTTATTAAATTTGAAATTGAACTTTGAAATTTCAAATGATCTCGCATGTGAATAAGTTATTTATGAAAGTTGTACATATTCATGAAATATAGAACTTTATAGTTGATAACTTTTTAATTTGAGATTGTTTAATACTTTAAAATATTATTATAATCTATCTAATTTGAAATCTTAAATTTTTAAATAACCTTGGATGCAAATATGTTCTATATCAAAGTTGTAGATCTCGAGGAGATGTAAAAGTTTGTAGTTTACAAGTTTTTCATTTGAAATTGTTTATCCACCCAAAACATTGTTATGAACACATAGAGAAAACACAACTCGTCACGTCAGCGCCAGTTCATCGATCCAACCCTTCGAAATAGAGAGCTCCCATTGGTCCATTGACCAGCCCACGGATCCTCACATGCACTCTGTCGACGAATTATGTCGCGCACGTCTGCCTGGGGGTACCCCAGAGAGTAGAATTGTGGGCCTAGCCTAGTTCTAGGAACGACAGTGTACGAACAACACAAGATTTAGACAGGTTCGGGCCGCGAATAGCGTAATACCCTACGTCCTGTATGCTGGATTGTATTCCTCGTACGGTTGTGTATGATTGTAGATGTTTTGAGGGGGTCCCTGCCCAGCCTTATATAGTCCAGAGGGCAGGGTTACAAGTCGGTTGTATGATCCTAGTCGTATACAACTCGGAGTACTACAACAGAGTACTTTGGGGATTCTCCTTCTAGTACACGACTAGTCTACCTAGCCTACTACGCCATCTTGCACCGTAGCCGACTAGTTTTAGGTAGCTAGGCTAAACATTCCCTATCGGGTAGTTTATTCCTTTACATGAATGGCCCTAGGGATCCTGGTCCCACAAGCCCCCGAGCATCTTGCGCCTTTGCTTCAAGTCTTGAATCTGCTGCAGCATCTTC
>OAMR01000887.1:116457-171301 GCA_900205405.1 Echinochloa crus-galli
AAGAGACAGCCCGCGGGCTGGCCCCGCCGTGGCGAGCTCCACCGCGGCTGGCGCTCCGCCTCGCGCCGCCGGCCGGCGCCCCTTCTCGGCTTCTCTTCGCGCGAGCGCCTCCCCTTCTCTTCCCGCACGGCCAACCTCCCTGACAGTATTGGTGGCGCGAGGAGCTCGCCGGGCCGAAGGAAAGAAGGAGAAGGGGAGGAGGAAGAAGACTGGTGGGGCCCACGGGGGTAAAATGGTCATTGCACCCGTCGGTTTGACACTGTTAGCTCACAAAGTGGACGGAATGGCACACAGGTAATGAAAAGTTCGGTCGATGGCACATAGGTGTCTACAAACTTTCTAGTGGCACACAGGTAACCGGCAACTTTCTTAATGGCACAGGGGTAAAAGACTCCTTAATATATAGAATTCAATAAAGTTAATGCATCCCAATCAACTAGGGCATGCATGTATCTAATTTGTTCATATAACAAATTCACTACACATGTTTCTACGTGGATTACTATTCTATTCAGTGAGTGTTCGTTAGGACAATCAATGACGTGATAATTAGATCGGACTATTAAATTATCAAAATGATGTGGACCTGAAAAATAAAGGAAAGAGAACATTTTTCACTGTCAATGATGCTACCATAAACGAATTAACCTACCCAATATGCTAAAGTCGACGGCATCAGAGCACCTCCAAATTTCAGGTTCACTTGAGAACACAGTTTCTACAACAAAAATCTTGCGGGATGTGCCCTATTTGCCTTTTCATCCGAAGATCAATGGAAACTTCATAATAAATTTTCCATCTTAGATCAAACAGCACTAGAGCCAGTTATTTAATCTCAGCTGAAATGATCTGGAAGTGTGGGCAGTTGTTTAATCCCAGATCATGGTACCTGTGTGGTCATCAGTGTGTAGAGTTGACACGAAGGAAGCGAATGGGACCATATTTGTAATATAAGTGCATCGTGTGATATTTAGCTCAAGGGACGTCTCCAGAAATTGTTCTAACTTGTCACTTTAGGATGAAATCCTCAAGCCGACGATTGTTGATAAGGCCTACAGTTGGTGCCAAGCTAACAACCTAGTACTTCTTGTCTTTTTCATCAAAAGTGTATCTGCAAAATTTTAAGTTATCACCTCTGATCTGTAAGGGTGGTAATGAGTTGTTTAATCTCATACGGAAGTATTCAATACACTCATTCACTATACGTGTTGGTTCAGTGAACATACTGTTGACCCGATGACAATGACAAACAAACAATGACAATGTATAACGCAGAGCCTATTTATTAACACAACTTGGAAAGTCCTGCAATTGCACAGGACATGCTCCTCATCGATGAACATGACTGTTGCCGTATCGATAGGTAAGATCAGAGTTGATACTTCAGAGTATATTCATTTTGTTGCAGAATTTAGTGCTGGAGAGCTGTACATACTAGACTGTAACAATTTGTTAACCATGCAGTTGGGGCAGTCATGGCTGCCATAGTGATAGTGGTGGTTGCCATAGAAGCTATATACAAGTGTGCCGTCATGAAGATACGTCTCAAAGGAGGACAGAAGATACCACGACGGCGAAGCATCTATCAACCACGAGCGTCGCGACGTGAGCATCGACGAGAGCATGGTGAAATGAGCATCATCGACCTTCCAGGTGTGCAGGAGGGCAGCCTGACCCACTTTGTGAATGCGATCCAGAAGGAACGGCCGGTCCGATTCAGCTCCCAACAGCTGCGTGCCTTCACCTATGTTGCACCGATACGGCATACTACTGCCGTATCCACGTACGGTACGGCGGGGACACGGGGACACGCAAGATACGGCTGGGATACGCTTCGGGAGCGGTGTCAAGTCGTCAGGGGGCTCCTCGCGGGGTGGAAGGAGTTGGCGCTTAGCAAGAGGCCGGTGAGGCAGCATCAGCGGGAGGGTCCTCCACCGCTTGAAGAGGACACAGGTCCGGGCAACCCGCCGGACGTCGCGGCCGAGCTTGCCCAGGACGAGGAGCAGCACGTCGTCAGGCACTCCTTTCCATAGGCATAGATCACATTGGGAAACATCTTCAGACGATCTTGATGGCTAGTTTGATCAAAATTGGCCTAGAGTCAAGAAAGTGCCTCCCATCACATTCTTATGAATTTTGATAAGCATTTGAGATTCAATAAAGTGAGCAAAGCAAGCTAGATACCAATCTTGTTGCGATCAAATGAAAGTTAGATGCTAACATCAAACAATTGGATAATCCATGAAGAAATGTATGAAAAATGGCCAAAGGGAAAGAAAGAGACTTTCCGTCACATTCTTCTCAATTTTGCAACAATTAAACAAAATATTCATGGAAGGGTGCCTAGATACTAACATTCAACAAGTAATTGACGATCAACCTTCAAAATTGGAGTTGCTCCATTGGATTTCTTTATAAATGAGCTCTAAAATGGAGGAAAGAGCCCCTCCATCAAATTCATGTAAAATTTCAAAGTCTAGTGGTTGAAACAAACTAAAATTTAAAGAGTTGCTAGTTACAAACCTCAAAATAACTTTATGGAGTGCTTCATTCAAAAAACATGACCTTCTTGGAGCTATTCGGTGAAAAATGACGGCAACAATGGTGAAAGAGTAGTGGTAGCCATCGGGTTGAGAAAAAGCGGCCGAGGGGGGCAATGGTTTTTGTAATGTATGCACCACCACAAACGGTAAGTGGCATAAAACAGTTGTGAAAACCAGTTGTGATGATGCGCTAGCACGTCACAACCGGTTACAACAGCTATCCAGCCCACCCACTTTCCGACCGGTCGCTTCACCCAAAACCGGTTGTGATAGAACCAGTTGTGATGGCTAGTTCTAGTCTGCTATAAATATACATAACTACTCCCTCCATGCGATTATGATCTGTGTTTAACGATCGCACGCAGAGACCAAGGAGAATTGATCGGGATCCCTCTCCCAAGGTGAAACACTTCGTTTCCTGCCCTGCACCGCTCAACCATTGGCCTGGCGTTAGTCTCGAAGCGCGCGTGCGGCCCAGCATTGAAGAGGCGGACGCGGGCCGAGACGGGAAACAAGAATACACAGATCAATTTTGGGTCTTTTTGATTTTCTTAGATGCAGATCATAATCGGACGGAGGGAGTACGTGCTATGAACAGGAAAACAATTAAGCAATCCCCCTTGTGAGGTCAAATAGGGCAATCCCAACCGAAGGGCTTGCACTACGGTTCATCTTACAAAAGTTACAGTTGAAAATGTTTTGTTATCTTATGCTATATATAAAGTTGGGCATATCAAAAGTTGGTTCTGTATATTGAATTCACATGTGCAAAGATTTACTCACTCTGCAATCTTGCCTCCACTATAAATATTTTGGCCAGAAAGCTTAGTCCGTGTCTCCGTGATGGCGTATATATGACGATGGAATGCATTGGCTATTTTAGTGTATCAACAAAGGGTAGGAATGCTAGTAATTTTATCTCCGCACACCCTTCCATACATGGGTATCTATAACAACTATATAGTTCATACCCACTAACAATCCACTAACCAATTCTCTGGATTGTCAGCAACCCACGTAATCTTCTGGCCCCACCTCTCTTCACGTCGCCCCTCTGACTCGCCGCCGCCCACCGTGCCTTGAAGCGCCGCGCCGCCCCTCTTGCCTCCCCGCTACCTCGCCTCCCCACCTCAGCCAGGTAGAACCCTCTCGCTTGCCTCCCTGCACGAACCTGCTCGACCGAGAGGCGAGAGCATTATATACAGTAGACGCGCTCGGAGATCTCGAGCAGCCGATCCGAGTCTTCTTGAGGAAGAACTTGCAGAAGAGCGCCATCCTCCCCTTCCTCCTCGCTCTCCCCCTCCTCCGCCTCCGCTCTCGCGGCCACTCAGGCGCTCGCCACTCCATCCCGCTGCCTTCCCTGCCGCAGCCCTCCCGCCGACGCCCCCTCGCCCGGCACGCCGCCTCATCTTCTTTGCCCCCTCGCCTCCACACCACCTCTCCTTCCCACCACCGCCACCTCAAGCGTCCCCATAAATCTGCCCCCGGCACGACCTCCCCTCCGCCGCCTCTCCTTGGCCCCTGCGCTGCCGCCCATTCGGTCCCGCCCTATTCGCCGGCGACGAGCCCCACCGGCCCGTGCCTCCCCTCCCCCGCCTCTCCTTGCCCACTGTTTGTTATTCGGCCCAAGCCCTGCCTGAACGGCGTCTCCCTCCTCCCGGCCCAACCACAGCTCCATCGCAGCCGAATCAGGTGTCCTCGCGGAGCTCGAACCCAAGCCACCAGCAGCACAACCCACCGGCGAGAGATAGGCGGCGCTGATGCTGGCGGTGAAGGTGCCCCCGAACTCGGCGTCGCTGGAGGACGCACGGCACCGCGTGTTCGACTTCTCCAAGCAGACATGCCGCTCCATCCCCACTGTCATGAAGATCTACAACCTCGACGATGTCGTCACCCCCTCCCAGCTCCGCTCCACCATCGCCAAGGAGATCCGCAAGAATCAGAGCATCACCAACCCCAAGGTTCCCCCTCCCATCCCGTTCGTTTTTTTGGCTTATCCTGTCGATTTGATCCCTAGGTCTGAGGCAAACACTTCGATCTGGTTGTTGTCCGATCTGAAGGTGCATTTTCATGGATGAGCCGTCCGTGTATGACATATTTGTGTGGATTATAAGATTCTCTATGAAAGATTCACGGCCGTCTGCAGTGGGCTCATATTAAGGACAACTCAATTTCAAAGAACTGTACTATAGAAGTGAAGGTAGTTCATTATGTGATCATAGAGCTTATCTATTTTCCGCAGACTGTTTCTTCTCCTATGTGATTTGCATAGCTCCTTTCAACCCTAAAGAGTTTGTGCAGATGTTCTGTTCAAAAAAGAGTTTGTGCAGATGTTCATAACCGATCGGCCATCAAGGTTGAGATTCAGTCAGAGACAGGCAAGACAGACAAAGAGTTGGCTGGGGAGTTCAGTCGTCACTTGAATGAGAACAGTTACCTGATTGTGGGATCAGATTAAGATATTCTTTCCAAACAACAAGAAAGGGAGCTGAATCATAGTCTCCACAACACAAGTTGAGGTTGCAAGCTTATGTGCATGTCAAGAAATCCAAGTATCAGAGCTCAGCCAGTTATCTTCTGATCAGACTCTCTATGCATTCTACCAAAAGGTAATATTCAACATTCCTGTGTAGACAATTCCTGTGAAGACAATATCGAGGATCTCTGTGCTAGCTTTGTATATTGGTTTATTACAATGTAGAATTTGTACTAACTCAGGATTCCATATAGGTTGTTTAGCCCTAAATCTTTTTCTATATTGTACCTGTTTGCTTTCCAAAGTTTCATTTTTCCTGCATAAAGGTGTCATTACGCACATTACATATTGCATGGGATGAAGCTGGGTGCTTATGCCCTGTGGGTGATTTGTTCAATTATGCTGCTCCTGGTGATACTACATTGAGGAAGAAGATGCAGCTAAAGTTATGAATTGCGAGCAGAAGGATGAGATGACTGATTCATCTGAGAGATTAACTGACGGTAAATATGAAGATTCTAATGCATACTGTTTGTATGCTAGAAAAAATTATAAACCATTAGCTTTAGCTCTATTGTTTGTTCATGGTTAGATACGTGCCAGTTTCTCTTTTTTTGAAAGTAGATACGTGCCAGTCTCGAACAAATTGATTGATTTATGTTACATTTGGGGAATATTTTTTGCACAGTACATGTGCTGGTAATTAATGTATCTTATATGTTATTTTCCACTGCATAAATATGACACTTTATACCGACACAATATGTAGCATAATTGTCATGAAATCATACCATCTCAATCAACCACCACATTAGTTCATAGTTTATAAAAAAGTCTTTTAAATCCCGCAGCAACGCCCGGGGAATCACCTATATATATATATATATATATATATATATATATATGCTCCCCGCATGCTTGCTTGAATAACATAACAATCACACTAGCTGCAAATTTACTGTCACGTGCAATGATACACGGCGACGATCAAACGCAGTGGTGCAACAATGCAATTGGCAGCCAACTTTACTTACTTGAATAATAATCACCGCAACAACCAATTGCAAGGGCAAGTGCCTGTCAGTACTGTCGTCTGGTGGCGATCGTCAACTGAAGATGTACCTATTGCCGCAGATGATGGAGGGAGTACCTGACCAACAAAGGTACAAATCAACAGTGCTCGAACGGACGACCTTTTCTTTTGAGCGCGCTTTGATCCCGGTGGGATGAGGTTGAGGGCAGCTCGGCTCGGCAAAGCGGGACTGTCAGTCATAGTTGGATGCTGCCGGCAAAACTGTGATGGCAGCCGCTGGACTGTGGTCGGTTCCAGAGACCTCCTCCTAATCCCGACAAAGCTCAAGTAGTACGTTAGTTGTGGTCTTTGTGGACGTGACGAGCTAGCCGAGCCTGCAGCCAGCATGATATCGGTTCTTGTGGCTACCAGTACACTTACTCCCTACATGTCCTTACTAACCGTGAACAAAAGGATACGGTGTAGCGGTAGTATATGTATCTACTTATGGGGTTGTATGTAGATCAGTGACACGTACTGACATTTTTTTCTTCGATATATTAGCTAGGCAACCGTGTGAAGCATGGAAGCAGTGTCGGTATATATGCTCCCATATCAATACATCCTCTGACAAAATCAAATTGCAGAAGACAGGACAGGACAAATGCCACTCACAGTAGATTTCTACAGCATCAAGTGTCCACTGATCTGGTTTCCATCGTGCATCCTAACTAAAATTTCCAATTCAACCAGACAGATCTGCTTAGATCTATCCGCAAGAACTATACTACTCCAGCCAAAAAGAGGCCGAAATTCAAGCACGACAAAATCAAGTAATTGACATTGACATTAGTACATATATCACTAGATCTAAAGACTAGGAACTAAGTCAAGCACACAGTACGCCATGTCTCTCGAAGAATTAGCTCTATTTGCAGCCGAGTAACAGAGCAATGCGGCAAAAGAGGATGCTAAAGGCAGCAAAATCGCAGGATTACCCCGGTCACTAGGCGTATCTACCCAATCCAGCAATTGCACAACAACACAACAACATAGTGCAGGCCGCACTTGGAGAACTTGGAGAAAGAAAAAGAAAAAAGCACTCACCGCGCGCAGGACTAGCAAGTCGGCCGCCGCCGCCGCAGCCGCCATCCTGTTCGGTTCACCGACCGCCGTCTCCATCGATGCCTTTTGCCCTGTGCGCGAGCGGCGAGAAGATGTAGATGCGGTGGTCTAGCCGCGGCGCGGTTCTTGGAGAGCGGCTTTTAATAGCGGAGGCGAAGGGGAGGCGAGACCAGAGGCGGTAGTAGGGTTTTGTGCTGGGCGCCGGCTAGATTGGGTGCCGCCGTGTGAGCTCTTGCCTAGGGTTTTGGCGCTGGCGTCGCCCGGGGCGTGTGGGTCTCTGGCGGGTGGGTCCAGCGGAGGTGTCTCCTCCAATAAGAAGAGACGATTCGAAAATAACGGTGGAGTACGGCGGGTGCCGATCGGATTCCGTCGCCGATTCGTGTCCCGTCAGAGTGGGACTCGTGATTCGTGCAGGTCTCTACTGGGCTTGGATGTTTCTCTGTGCGGATCCTGCCGCGTACAGTATGGGCTTCGCTGCACATCGGGCCCATCTGGCAGTGGGCTGTTCGAGCCACTTGCCTAGGCTATTCGTACGGCCTACTCGAATCAGATGCCAATTAAGCCAGGCAATACATGTGGGCACTTGCCACAACCCAAGCCGGATGGAAGTATTTATATTTCCTCCTATATAACAAATTAATTTGTGCTAACCAATTTGCGGAAGTATTCCATTCATGGTTTATATTATTCTTCTTTCATGTTGACCACTCATGGTTGATATCATTCTTCTTGCAAGCTGACGAATTCTTGGCGTGCAGGTACCAGTTTATGCCTAAGGTCTAGTACTTTGGAAGCACATGGCTGATTAGCCCTAGGAGGACATGACCCCACGAGAAAACAAGGCGCAGAGCAGTGCTGTCACCCTGTTTGGAAGGCCCTAACGTGAATACGAGCAAACAAGGCGGGAGGCGACGAGCGAAGACCAACGCAAGCGGGGAAGGAGGGGGAGCGCCGCTCGACCTCATGGATCGTGGTTTTCGACACGCTTCGATCCAGACGTAGAACGGAGGCAGAGATTGAGGGCAGCTCGGCTCGGCAAGGGGGCGCTCAGGGTCATAGTTGGATGCCAGCGGCAAAACTGTGACAGCAGCCGCAGTACCACGGCCGGTTCCAGAGACCTCCTAATCCTAGTCTGGGCATGATGGGCGTGTGCGATGAGAGACATGCTATATTCTCGGTTTCCATGGCTTCGCTTCTTATAGCTGCGTGCCAGTCCTTACTCCCTAGCTACATGTCCTTTTACTAACAATAATAAGAGTATCAAGCATTATACCTACTGTAATTAGTGTATGTTTTTGGTTCATTTTGGAATTTGCCTTTGCTTTTAACTAATATGAACTTTAACACTGAAATATGGAAAGGAAGCACCATTACCATCTGAACTAACTGTTCTACCTATCTTTCCAGACAGTACACCACACAGATTCTGAAAAGACTTCGTTTGTTATCTTTATATTGTCAAGATTCAACAGCATTATGCTATTATTTGACGGCAAGAACATTGGTAACTAAGAGTGCTTTGCCCTGAAAATTGTAAACTCATCGATATACCTACTTTTCCAATCTATTACTTGTTGTTCCTCCTTCGTCTCTACGTCGATTGAGGGCGTCCTAGGTGGCCTGCCGACTCTAGGACAACCCTACGTGCGTTGCCCCGACGGGATCCTGCCCGGACGACGCTCGAAGGTCTACCGCCAGCCCTGTCTGGCAAACCGGTCTGACCGGTTACAGAAACCGGTCTGTCCGGTTCCTGCGTTTGCGTTCTGTTGGCCGCGAATTCGCGCCAACAGATTTGGCGACTCCGCTGGGGAACGAAAATCTGGTTGCTCAAACCGTTTTATCGATCCTGAGGTAAATCAATCGCGCCGAGGGCCACGGCGGACTGGGAGGCGGCGAGGCCCACGACGGCGAGCGTGCGGCCGTTCTCGCGGGAGTAGGAGGCGTGCGTCATGGAGCGGCGCAGGAGGTCTGGCGCGCGGAAGGCGTAGCCGATCCGCGCCTGCAGCTTGGCCAGCGCGGCGTCCAACGGAGAGGAGGACAGCGGTGCAGAGCGGAACCGCCGTGCGTGGCCCTAGGGTCAGAGGGGAAGGCGACGAGTAGAAGGAGGACGAGACAGCGAAAGATCGGTGATGGTGGAGTGGCGGCCATTGCTGCTGCGTAGCGTTGGTGAAGTGGGGACCTTGATTCAGTGGGGAGTTGGTCCGATTTGGGTGAGCAGGAGCTTGATTTGTTGATTTGGCCATGAGCTAAGGTCTGCATTCACGATTTGGTCCTCAATTTCTTCTGTTCCCCTCTGCTTTCTCTGCATTTTTTTTATTCCTCTTGTGCCCTTCGAGTTCCCTGCGCCTGGGACTTGGAAAAGCAATGATTTGGGGCTCCTCATGTTGGGGATTGAGCAGGATATGTTATAAATTGACTGATTTTATTTTCTCCCCTTATCCTTGCCTTTTCCTTGGATGTTACAATCCTTGTGATATGTAATTAATTAGTTCTGCTCTTGTATTTGTGAATGACCAGTGTAGCATTACTAAGCAGAAATATGCTCATCACGTGTGGTAGTTGTGTCATGTAAAGCTCTAAGTGATATATCTCTTTCAATACCTTTAACATCTGAACAACCATTATAGGTTTTTGTTACATTTATATGCTGTTTGTTGTGGTTTCTGTATAACCATATACAGATACGTGGTTGAAGGAGATGGCTGAACTTAATCTTTCAAATATGAATATGATAATTTAGCATATGGAGAAAACTGGTCAGGGATGAACGCAACTGTGGTTATGTGCAGTACAGATCGTGATTAGTTTGATGTCCAGGTATGAGGTCCTCCAATTCCTTTCTGAAAATAAACCAACTTACAATTATAAGCTGTATATTGAAGTATTCTTTGAAGTATCAATTTAATGTACTGAGTACAATATTGCAATAATGTTACTTTGCCAAAATAAAATATAAACTACTCCCCTGTGATCTCTTATTTTCAGATTTTGATGGACTATTTGAGTTCTCGGACCTTCAGAAGAGATTTATAGTCTCATGTTACTGTGAGAACCCAGAAATTTAAGAATGACAATGATCATTCAGCTGCACATCTGCAATGCACGAGGGAATTATATGCATTTTAGAAATTCCCTTTTGGTTAGTCCTGCTTGTTGCAGATGAACATTCGGACACTATTGATAATATATCATTTGGTATTCTATCGATTTCACTTAAATACATAAGAGCTATTTCAAATTGGAGATTTCTTTCAGATTGGTTTCTATTCGTGTGCAGGGATTTCCCCAGTGGAGCTTGTCATCATAAGCTAATTTTGAGGGTCATCAGAGTCTCCTTGGCATCAAAGTGTCTCTGTTACACGTATATGTTTATTCAGTGTACATCTCAGAACAAAGCCCACTTATCATGACTATGAATCATGGGCCAAAGATATATGATTTTGGGACTGAGATGTGTATAAGAGACAGCTGTAAAGCCTTGCCTTCTTGGCACCACTGCAGTTTATTCAGCAAAAATGGTTTCAGGAGGTGGTTCCGATTTTATCTGTTATACTACAGGTTTGCATTATATCCTTCTCCAGTCTGAGAAACAGGCGACATAAGTTGTAGCAGAATTATTCCATCATCCTGTAGCTATGATAGATAGGCCATCAGATCATAGTATCATATTCCTTAAATAAAACCTTAACCATAGGGAGAAGACATCTCCTGGCTTGGACATATTGCTTAAATTTCAATACATTATAATCTTTGCTTAAGCTGCTATTGGTTATTGATCTTTTCTCTTCATCATGCTCCGTATTCATTATGCCTTTTTACCCTGAAGATTAATCCTTTTTAGTGTCTGAAAGATTATACATTTGCATTGCCATTTACTGTTAAATGCTTATCTGATATCATACTGAGTTATCTAATCAAATTTGCTACAAACATAGATGTGCATACTACATTCATTCTTTTCATACTACAACATTGCCGCAGGCTTGCAGCTTAGCTCTCATGCCCCACATGGCAGTCGGTGAGCTCATGCAGTGGGTATGCCCCTTGTGGGCATGGATGGCGGTGGCAGCGGCTCGCAAACACCAGCGGCGTGCGAAGGTACAACAGTGAGCGCAATAGCCGGTGCATGACGGGTGTGTCGCGTGAGCGAGCTGGGGAGTGGGGACGAGCAGTAAGCTAAGGCATGACAATGGATGCAGCAGTGGTCGTAGGCACAGCAACAGCGCACACACGTCGGCGGCAGGAGCCGCGAACCATCTAAAATTTGTGGGTGGCTGCAAGTCGCCGGTAAGAATGTATCTGCCTTTCTATTTTTCCCTTGATCTACCGACAAGGAGGATTTCAGATTTAGCACCTGTTGGATGAGGCATAACGAGTGGTGTGACTATCCAGCTACCTGAATCTATCCATCCTGCCATAAATAACCATATACAGATACGTGGTTGAAGGAGATGGCTGAACTTAATCTTTCAAATATGAATATGATAATTTAGCATATGGAGAAAACTGGTCAGGGATGAACGCAACTGTGGTTATGTGCAGTACAGATCGTGATTAGTTTGATGTCCAGGTATGAGGTCCTCCAATTCCTTTCTGAAAATAAACCAACTTACAATTATAAGCTGTATATTGAAGTATTCTTTGAAGTATCAATTTAATGTACTGAGTACAATATTGCAATAATGTTACTTTGCCAAAATAAAATATAAACTACTCCCCTGTGATCTCTTATTTTCAGATTTTGATGGACTATTTGAGTTCTTGGACCTTCAGAAGAGATTTATAGCCTCATGTCACTGTGAGAACCCAGAAATTTAAGAATGACAATGATCATTCAGCTGCACATCTGCAATGCACGAGGGAATTATATGCATTTTAGAAATTCCCTTTTGGTTAGTCCTGCTTGTTGCAGACTTTATATTGTCAAGATTCAACAGCATTATGCTATTATTTGACGGCAAGAACATTGGTAACTAAGAGTGCTTTGCCCTGAAAATTGTAAACTCATCGATATACCTACTTTTCTGCTACTGTTTTGCTGCTACTGATACCAAATCATGAGCATTTTTTTTTTACTACTTCCTTTGTTTTGACTACTCTGTTCCTGACCAGTGAGTGCAGATAGAATTTAAGGGTGTGTCATATCTTGATTCTGATGGTGTAACGATCTTTAAACATCAAGTTATTTTTGCAACCTATATATGCTTATCTCTGTAAAGCCTTGCCTTCTTGGCACCACTGCAGTTTATTCAGCAAAAATGGTTTCAGGAGGTGGTTCCGATTTTATCTGTTATACTACAGGTTTGCATTATATCCTTCTCCAGTCTGAGAAACAGGCGACATAAGTTGTAGCAGAATTATTCCATCATCCTGTAGCTATGATAGATAGGCCATCAGATCATAGTATCATATTCCTTAAATAAAACCTTAACCATAGGGAGAAGACATCTCCTGGCTTGGACATATTGCTTAAATTTCAATACATTATAATCTTTGCTTAAGCTGCTATTGGTTATTGATCTTTTCTCTTCATCATGCTCCGTATTCATTATGCCTTTTTACCCTGAAGATTAATCCTTTTTAGTGTCTGAAAGATTATACATTTGCATTGCCATTTACTATTAAATGCTTATCTGATATCATACTGAGTTATCTAATCAAATTTTCTACAAACATAGATGTGCATACTACATTCATTCTTTTCATACTACAACATTGCCGCAGGCTTGCAGCTTAGCTCTCATGCCCCACATGGCAGTCGGTGAGCTCATGCAGTGCGTATGGCCCTTGTGGGCATGGATGGCGGTGGCAGCGGCTCGCAAACACCAGCGGCGCGCGAAGGTACAACAGTGAGCGCAATAGCCGGTGCATGACGGGTGTGTCGCGTGAGCGAGCTGGGGAGTGGGGACGAGCAGTAAGCTAAGGCATGACAATGGATGCAGCAGTGGTCGTAGGCACAGCAACAGCGCACACACGTCGGCGGCAGGAGCCGCGAACCATCTAAAATTTGTGGGTGGCTGCAAGTCGCCGGTAAGAATGTATCTGCCTTTCTATTTTTCCCTTGATCTACCGACAAGGAGGATTTCAGATTTAGCACCTGTTGGATGAGGCATAACGAGTGGTGTGACTATCCAGCTACCTGAATCTATCCATCCTGCCATAAATCTTTATTTTCTCATGGAGTTTTTATAGAATTGGCAATTAATGCTCTGCAGTGGTCACAAGCTATTCGCTGTAATGCGTCTAAGGGACCTTGTATCTCCTGGTGCGTGCACCTAAAATCACAGGGAAGTTCGTCCTGAAAGGCATTGCACAATTTTAGAGCGCCCAGAAATGGTTAACCTACCAAAGCTTACTTCATAGAAGCGTTTCTTTGGTGGTGCCTTCTTGATTCTTTTTCTCAGCAAGAGATGGATATAAGCAATTCTGAAATCTGCATTCTAATGGATGTGACTAAGCTATTTTAGGAATCTTAGCATTATATTATCCCTCTAAACCCAATCCTATTGGAGCGTCCCTGCTTGGTACAATATTTATCTGCTTTTTTCTTTGTACAATATTTATCTGTTTAGGAATCCTCATGCGAAGTTCCTTGCATGGTTGTAGGCTTAAAAAAAAATAAAAATGCCAGTTGAAGAAATTAAGCTATTTTTGCATCTCACACTAATTTCCAAATTGGAAATTAAGAATCGATATTTCAACGTGCCTTCTCGTTTGCTGCAAGACGTGTCAACTCCCATGCGTATGGACAGATCTCATATGAATTATGCAACTCACATTTCGCATTGTACCTTGCACTGTTTTGCAGTGATTTCAATCATACTTCAAACGGCTTCAACATCCCTAGAGAGCCATATGAAATTCATTGTGTCCAATAGTTCATACCGTCATAATTCTTTTTCTTCCGGTTACTCCATATGGAACTCTCTGGTACGTCATGCATAGTTGTGTGGAACTCTTGGTTATTTAAACAATAGTCATATGACACCCTTTGTTCATATGTAATATATCTCTATTAATAATTGCCATGCAACTCCATCATCGTGTATTCTATGTTCGCGCGCCGGGGCGCGCGCCAATCACTAGTAGATGACATTGGGAAACAGCTTTACACGGCCTTGGTGGCTATTGCTATGGATTCGCAGTAGTGGTGCAAGTGGGGTGGGCTATGCTGCTTACCCGCTGGGCATGCCCACAAAAGGGCCGCTATTCAACCCACGTTGCTCAAGTAGTCCTTTGCCGGTGGGCCGCACGGCCCAAGAGACCTCACAACAAATATGGTCATCTTGTCATCCACCAGCTTGCTTTCACCGGAACATCGTGTGCAGCCGAGACCACGTGTAAACGTTCGAGCATAATAAGAGGGAATGCTTAGCGGCAGGCAGCAGAGGTGGGAAAGCGACGGGGGCATGTCCATTTGAGGAAGAGTTACGGCCTACTGATTCCAACCCATCATCGGCGAACAACCAGTCTATGCAAGGACAAATTTATATTTAGTGCCGGTTGTATAAAAATTTGTTACACCTAAACTTAATTTATTGGAAACGAGCACCAAAGTTCGGAACAGCTCTACCGTGGTACATACCTTGAAATTGGCACCAAATCCCCTTGAATTTGGGAACATTGGAAGGGCTCTGCTGCCTCATCCTTTAATGTTGTACTGGAAATTGAAAAACCACTAATCTATAAACGGCTACGCTGCACACGGATGTGCAATAGCTTTCCCTACTATCTCACCTACACAAAACATGTTATTGGATTAGAGAGTTTACTTTTGGATTAAATTGTGAGAACTTTTTTAAATACAAGTTGTGCCAACCAGTACTTTTAATACCGATTGGGTGTTTCCAGTACTAAAGGCAAAATAAATTTAATCTCGGTTAGTAACACCAACAGATATTAAAAAGTAACATTTTAATATTGGTTAGTGACATAGGATTAAAAAGCATCCGGACCATCCAACCACCACAGATATACCAGCCAGTGCATTGGTGGTCGTATATTTGTGGTGGATGGAAAGTGGTTTTTCGAGTAGTAATATATGGAGTATGTTGCTTGCAGTATTTTTTGACCATTGTACTTGGTAACAGGATCAACAAAGGAAGGCCAATATTGGCTATTTCAGTACTTAAAAATAGTAGGGTGCCCGCATGGGCACAGATCTTTTATAGTACCTTAGTTATAGCTGAAGGGAAACGAGGAGGCTACGCTAGCACATACAAAAACTCGTTTACCCGAAAAACAGGAACAGCAGAAGTTATAGATCACGGATCGTTACCACTAGACGCGCAGTTGCAGCGGAAGCCGTCTCGATGTAGACGAACGCGTCGAAGTGGCAGTGCAGTGCAGTTGCTTACGTCCGTCTGGTCCTGCACGTGCGGTTCGTCCTTGTGCTCCAAGCACAGCACCTCCGAGGTATCCACACGTACGAGGATTGAAACGTCGCGCACCGGACTGCTAGGTCCGCGAGCACGATGCTGCCCGACGGCAACCTCAGGACGCTGCAGAAGAAGGGCAACGTGAACAAGGACAAGTTCTCCAAGGTGATGTGGTACGCGGTGACCAACTACCGGACATGGATCTTCGTGCTCCTCTACGGCTACTGCATGGGCGTCGAGCTCACCACCGACAACGTCATCGCCGAGTACATGTACGACCGCTTCGACCTCGACCTCCGCGTCGCCGGCACCATCGCCGCCTGCTTCGGCATGGCCAACATCGTGGCGAGGCCCATGGGCGGCATCCTCTCCGACATGGGCGCGCGCTACTGGGGCTGTCTCTTATACACATCTAGATGTGTATAAGAGACAGCGCATTTATTTTCCTGTCCTTGTATTCCTATGGGTTATTTGCATATGGGTAGTACACTGCTAGGCGCTACAACTTTTATTCGCTTAATTGTTAATCTTGATTAATGGTCCACTTGAATTAAATGTAAAACTTGCTTTTTAGCAACTTGGATCAGGGAAGCTGGGGTTTGTGTGTTTTGCCTGACCCCAGTAACTCTCCCTAAGGACTGGTTCGTAAAAGCGGCAACCTGGGAGCCTGTCGCCGCCGCCGGAACTATAATGGCTCTGGTCTTGGTTGAGTAGCTTGTACGTCTCTAGCTTGGCAGTGGTTACCGTGTGGCCTCCGGCGTTGGTGGAGGTACGGTGCTGGGTGTTCCCCGATTCCACCGAGGGCGGATGTTCCGTCGGCTATGCCCCCGTGAGGCACAGTCCCGTGTGGGAGCAAACGTTCTCCGAACGGGAGCTCTGCACGTTGCGCTTTTATTTTCCTTGTTGGCCTGCGTGCCGCGCGTTGGACGCTATCGACCCCCTCACGGTGGATTCCGTGGGCGTACGTCGATCTCGGTGCCTAAGTTTACACCGCCGTATATTACTCCAGCGGCTACTGACTTGTTAGGGTGTCTTGTGAAAGCCTCGTAGCGTCCCTATGCAGTCACACCTCGGAAGTGTTGATGTGCGTGGTTGGGTGCAAAGTTCCTTTGAACTTTTACGCGACTGGTGGGTAAAGGGCGAAACCTCTGTAGAGTGTACGATCTATCATGATAGCCCGGCTCAGGGTCACGAGCGGCCTGGATCCTTTTATGATTAGAAGATGATATTTATTACTGCTTATTGAAGACTTACATTAATTAATTTGGGTTACAACCGGGATTCATCTAAAGTAGTAATTATGTGTAAAACGAACCAACTAAAAGTGCTAATGCAGTTAAGCCAGTGTCAAGCCTTTTCTTTGGTAATTACAACACAAGCAATAAGAGGAGCCATGGAGTACCAGAGCTAGAGCGGAGGCCATCACATGAGGACACCAGGATTCCAGAAGGGTGTGCACGCTGTGAACACCATGGCCTTCCATGTCCTCGAGTTGGAGCTAGCTTAATGGCAACTGAGGCACTCCAGCGATATCATTCGGATATCCACTGGGCGTCTGCTGGAAGGTCGGTCCGAAGAAGGGTTCCCCAAGCTCAAGGTAGTACCCCAACTATGGATCTTGAAGGTTGGAGTATCACCGTCACAGAATTTCAACCCCGGAGAGGCGGTGGGTCTAAGAAGCAAGCAAACGAAAGGAGTCAAGGAAAAGAGTTACCGGAACCGTGGGTAGCTGGTGACATCTGTCCCAATCCCATTCAGACACACGGATTCCTAGATCAACACCCAAAGCACCCTGAAGATGTCCGCCCTCCACCCCGCAGCTACCTTGAGAGGAAGCTGGGGTTTGTGTGTTTTGCCTGACCCCAGTAACTCTCCCTAAGGACTGGTTCGTAAAAGCGGCAACCTGGGAGCCTGTCGCCGCCGCCGGATGTAAAAGGATGTGAATTTTAACATAATTAAAATAATATTTTTCTCAATTTTCTAAAATTTTCTAAGATTTATGAAGTTTACAGGGAATTTAGTATAGGAAAAATATTATTCTCTAAAATAATTTTTGAATCAATGTAGGAGAAAATGTTTTTCCCGAATCTAGTAATTAATTTACCCTCTTGTTGTTAGTGCTCATAATTAATTTTGGAAAATATTTATTTTGCCTATATTAATTATGAGCACTAACAACAAGAGGGTAAATTAATTACTAGATTCGGGAAAAACATTTTCTCCTACATTGATTCAAAAATTATTTTAGAGAATAATATTTTTCCTATACTAAATTCCCTGTAAACTTCATAAATCTTAGAAAATTTTAGAAAATTGAGAAAAATATTATTTTAATTATGTTAAAATCCACATCCCAAAATTCGGAAATTTTGGGGTGTGACAGACTTTTAGTGGGTACCAATTATGGTGACGTGAACATCTTGCATGTGGAGAGAAATATGGGTGAGACTTTTAGTGGTTACCAATTATATAGTTGTTATAGATAGATTACCATGACCTACCTACATCGCACCCTGCACTACAATTAATTCGAGCCCACGAGTAGACACAGGAGAAGGCCCAGGTCAAACTTACACAAGGACACACAAAACTGATGGCTTAGGCAATGCCCACTTGGCATGCATGGCCAAGGATGACGATGAGTTGATGCGGGACTTCTTTGAAAAATTGCAATCCTCGACAGCGAAAGAGAATGATGGAAGAGGGCACAAATTGTCAATAGAAAATACACATGCATGTAGGCATGCATGTCACTTCAATTCGCTAGACTTCTATATACCAGCCCCTATGGAACAATTTGCTTGACTCTTAAAGCATGTGGCAAGAACACCATGCAAGTCATATCACATATGACTCCTGTTGTTGGTTGACATCTCTATGTCTCGGCGTCCAACCTTTATGTCCCAAGGTCCTTAACCGTTAAGATGACCTTGTTTAAGTTAACCAACCCTTTATGCGAGTAAGTATCCGATACAAACCCATCTAGTCAAGGAAAACTAGTGGCACCCTAATTTCATAGACCCACCACTAATTGTACAAGACGTGTGATGGTGCAAGATTTAGTTGGGAGGACATTCAAAACTTAAACATTTCTGAGGGATCGTTTTCAAAATTTTAATTTCGCCGGACTGTCCGACGAGTCCATATCTCATATGGTGTCTTCTCCACGGACTTAGATGGTACCCTATTTAGTGTGAAAGCTGCTGTTTCTAGAGCGTAACCCCAAAATGATAACGGTAGATCTGACTGGCTCATCATTGATCGCACCATGTCTAACAAGGTTCGATTACGTCGCTCGGACACACCGTTCCTCTGAGGTGTTCCAGGTGGCGTTAGCTGTGGAACAATTCCGCAACTCTTTAGATGAGTGCTAAACTCGTGGCTCAAATATTCGCCTCCACGATCTGATCGCAAGGCTTTAATTTTCTTACCACGCTGATTTTCAACTTCATTCTGAAACTCTTTGAACTTTTCAAAAGTCTCTGACTTGTGCTTCATTAAGTAGACATAGCCATATCTACAAAAGTCATCAGTGAAAGTTATGAAGTACTGAAATCCGCCTCGGGCTGTCGTGCTCATTGTTCCACACACATAAGTATGTATGAGTTCCAACAAGTCTTGCGCCCTCTCAGGAAAACCTGTGAAAGGTGCCTTGGTCATCTTTCCTAGCAAACAAGCTTCGCACGTCTCGTATAATTCAAAATCAAACGAAGTTAAAAGTCCATAAGAATGGAGCTTCTTCATGCGCTTCTCACTTATATGACCCAAACGACAATGCCACATATAGGTAGGATTCAAATCATCTAGCCGAGGCCTTTTAGCAATTATATTACATATAGGTGAATCATCAAGATTTAAAATGAACAACCCATTCACAATGGATGCAAGAGCCACAAACATGCCATTCTTTGAGATCACACAACCATTGTCTTTACTCGCGAATGTATAACCATCCTTCATCAAACATGAGGGAGATACAATGTTTCGACTCAAACTAGGAACAAAATAACAATTATTCAATTCCATGATAAATCCTGACGGAAGGTGGAGTTGCATCGTCCCGACGGTCAAAGCAGCAACTCTTGCATTATTGCCCACGCGGAAATCAACTTCGCCTCTTCCCAAGCTTCTACTTCTTATTAGTCCCTGCATCGAATTGCAAATATGAGCAACCGATCCGGTATCAAATACCCAGGAATTAATAGAAGATTCAGCGAGAAAAATGTCTGTAATATTAATGTCAAGTGTACCTGATGCGGAAGTACTCTTACTACCGCCATTCTTTAGAAAAGCCAGGTACTTCTTGCAATTCCTCTTCCAGTGACCAATTTCCTTACAATAAAAGCACTCCTTCTTTTCTGCAGCTGGTCCAGACTCAGTCTGGGGCGTAGAGCTTGGCTGAGAGATCATATCTTTAGCCTTGCCCTTCTTTTTCTTCCAAGATTTGCCCTTCTTCTTGAAGTTAGGCCTGTTTTGGATGGCCATCACATGGCTGCTGCTAGCGCTTTTCTTGATGTCAGCCTCTGCTGTCTTGAGCATGCCACACAACTCATTCAATCCCTTCTCCGCCCCATGCATATGGTAGTTCGAAATGAAGTTCCCAAAGCTAGGCGGAAGTGATGCTAGAATAAAATCAGTGGCTAACTCTGGGCCAAGTGGGAAGCCTAGCTTCTCCAACCTCTGTGAGTAACCAACCATCTTGATCACATGTGGCCCTACAGCTGCGCCTTCTGCTAGCTTGGTTTCCACAAAGGCCTCGGAATCTGGGTCCATCATAGCTTCCGCATAGGTCCTAGGCTCATCATTGTCCATCAACAATATGTCGCGCTCTCCCGTAACTAGGAGATTCATTTTCTGTGTAGCGCGACGTGGCCTTTCCGACCTTCGCGGTTGTGGCGGTTCTTCTCTTACCACAGGTGCCTCAACTCGTTCTGCTACATCAGCATCACTCGTAAAGTCTTGCCTCATAGGCTCATCTCGAATTTCTTCAAGATACACCTTCTGTCTACTTTTCTCGCTGTTGAGAAACTCTTTCTCCAAGAAAACACCGTTCCTAGCGACAAACACTTTGCCCTCTGATCGGTTGTAGAAATAATATCCAATTGTTTCCTTTGGATATCCCACGAATATGCACTTGTCCGATTTTGGTGTAAGCTTGTCCGACTGAAGTCGCTTCTCTTAAGTGTGTGACCCTATGGGTTCACGTACACATAGACATGGTTCGAGTACTCCTACTCGTTCCAATAGTTGATAGCGGCCTCTAGCAAGACGTGTCAACTCCCATGAATACGTAAAGATCATATCAGACGAACCACCACAACATCACGTACAAGCTATTCCCTTTGCCTCACGATATTTGGTCTAACTCCAAGTAAGACCTCCCTTTCTCGAATCTGTGAGTCGGATCCTTCAAGAGGTTAACACTTAACCTAGCACGGCCATGCATTTCTTGATCCGATCACTCGAGGGGCCCAGAGATATCTCTCTCGTATAGAGAGGGGCAAATCCCATCTTGATTGACCATGCCTCACAGCATGCTTCTTGACAAACCCGAAAACCACCTTTATAACTACCCAGTTACGGTGCAGCGTTTGGTAGTCCCTAAGTAGGTCAATTCACATCTTGAGTACATACGACAATCTCAGGTCTAAGGACAAAGCATACGCGTTGTGAAGAAGAGATAAACAAGTCTCAAACTGGGTCAGTCCAGCCCCATGTCATACATGTGCCCACATTATTAGTTTGACATCTCCATGTCCATGACTTGTGAAACATAGTCATCAACTAATACATGTGCTAATCAAATTAGGGACAATCCTTTTGAATAACCATACAAGTATTGAGTTTCACAGACAATTCACATAATTGCTAATCATATACAAGTTGCCTTTCATGGATATTCAATAAATAAACAATATGTCATAGATACAAAACATTGTCCACTCACACTGGAGCTAATCTAAATGATATCTAATACCCATAGCTCTCGTGTGTGATTCATGTTTAGGCCGTGGAAGAGCCTTTGTCAAAGGATCAGCAATATTCAAATCCGTATGTATTTTGCATATCTTTATCTCACCACGTCTAACGAACTCTCGAATGAGGTGAAACTTCCGCAGTACATGTTTGTTTTTCTGGTGATTCCTCGGCTCCTTAGCCTGTGCAATTGCCCCATTGTTGTCACAGTAGAGTTCCAATGGGCTAGATGCATTGGGAAACACACCAAGCTCAATGAGAAACTTCCTCATCCAAACACCTTCCTTCGCCGCTTCCGAAGCTGCGATGTACTCTGCTTCCGTTGTAGAATCAGCCACAGTATCTTGCTTAGAACTTTTCCAGCTTACAGCACCACCGTTTATTGTGAACACAAATCCTGATTGCGACTTTGAATCGTCTGGATCAGTTTGGAAACTAGCATCAGTGTAACCCTTTACAATGAGCTCTTCCTCACCTCCATAGACTAGGAACACATCTTTAGTCCTTCTAAAGTACTTAAGAATGTTTTTCACCGCTGTCCAGTGACTTTCACCTGGATTAGTCTGGTGTCTGCTCGTAACACTTAGAGCATATGAGACATCTGGACGAGTACTTATCATGGCGTACATGATGGATCCAATTGCTGAAGCATAAGGAACCTTACTCATGCGCTCCCGCTCATCAGTCGTCGTAGGACACTGAGTCTTGCTGAGGTGTATGCCATGTGACATAGGCAAGAACCCTTTCTTGGACTGTTCCATGCTGAACCGATTCAGCACCTTGTCAATATAAGTATCTTGACTTAATCCTATAAGCCTCCTTGATCTATCCCTATAGATCCTTATGCCCAGAATGTATGCAGCTTCCCCTAAGTCCTTCATAGAAAAACTATTTTTCAGCGAAGTCTTAACGGATTCTAGCATAGGAATATCATTCCCAATCAACAATATGTCATCCACATACAAGATTAGAAATACAACAGAGCTCCCACTTTCCTTCTTGTAAACACAAGCCTCTTCTTCATTCTGCCGGAAGTCAAACCCTTTGACTACCTCATCAAAACGAAGGTTCCAACTCCGAGATGCTTGCTTTAATCCATAGATTGATTTCTGAAGCTTGCAAATTTTTTCAGCATTAGTTGGATTGACAAAACCTTCTGGTTGTATCATGTATACATCCTCCTCTAGGTTCCCATTGAGGAAAGCTGTTTTGACATCCATTTGCCATATCTCATAATCGAAATACGCAGCTATTGCTAGAATGATCCGGATAGATTTAAGCATCGCTACTGGAGAGAATGTCTCGTCGTAGTCAACTCCTTGAACTTGTCGAAAACCTTTTGCAACAAGTCGTGCTTTATAGACGTTAACATTTCCGTCTACATCTCTCTTTCTCTTAAAGATCCATTTGCACTCGATGGGTCTCACACCATCAGGCGGGTCAACTAAGTTCCAAACTTGATTTTGCCCCATGGAATCTATCTCGGATCTCATGGCACTTTGCCATTTCTCGGAATCTGGGTCCATCATAGCTTCCGCATAGGTCCTAGGCTCATCGTTGTCCATCAACAATATGTCGCGCTCTCCCGTAACTAGGAGATTCATTTTCTGTGTAGCGCGACGTGGCCTTTCCGACCTTCGTGGTTGTGGCGGTTCTTCTCTTACCACAGGTGCCTCAACTCGTTCTGCTACATCAGCATCACTCGTAAAGTCTTGCCTCATAGGCTCATCTCGAATTTCTTCAAGATACACCTTCTGTCTACTTTTCTCGCTGTTGAGAAACTCTTTCTCCAAGAAAACACCGTTCCTAGCGACAAACACTTTGCCCTCTGATCGGTTGTAGAAATAATATCCAATTGTTTCCTTTGGATATCCCACGAATATGCACTTGTCCGATTTTGGTGTAAGCTTGTCCGACTGAAGTCGCTTGACATATGCATCACAACTCCAAATTTTCAGAAAAGACAAACTGGGAGTCTTGCCAGTCCATATCTCATATGGTGTCTTCTCCACGGACTTAGATGGTACCCTATTTAGTGTGAAAGCTGCTGTTTCTAGAGCGTAACCCCAAAATGATAACGGTAGATCTGACTGGCTCATCATTGATCGCACCATGTCTAACAAGGTTCGATTACGTCGCTCGGACACACCGTTCCTCTGAGGTGTTCCAGGTGGCGTTAGCTGTGGAACAATTCCGCAACTCTTTAGATGAGTGCTAAACTCGTGGCTCAAATATTCGCCTCCACGATCTGATCGCAAGGCTTTAATTTTCTTACCACGCTGATTTTCAACTTCATTCTGAAACTCTTTGAACTTTTCAAAAGTCTCTGACTTGTGCTTCATTAAGTAGACATAGCCATATCTACTAAAATCATCAGTGAAAGTTATGAAGTACTGAAATCCACCTCGAGTCCCTATGCGTAGGGGTGAGGAGAAGGTGTGTGGAACTTTAGAGGGGAGACACGGATCATAGGGCGTTCGAAGATGGACGACGAACACCATACAAAAACGATGTATTAAGCATGGGTGTGGGAGGACCGGAGGAGTTGGACAAGAGAAGGACACGGGTGCGGCAGGAGATGGAGACATGGAGTTGTGCGGGAGGACGTAAAGGAGAATTCAAAGGACCATAGTTCGATTCGCTTGAAACAAGAAGAAGGGGTATTTTCAAAATTACGATGTATTGCGACATCAATTCTTAATTTATTGTAGAAAAATAGAGATTAGATGCGGAATTCGAATATTGAAACCGAAAAATATGACTAAATTTAAGACAGTTTAATTAATCAATGCATGCATTCTAGCATATCACAATTTGTTTGGATAAATGCACATAACTATAAATTCAAATTTGACCTACAAATTAATCATCACGCTATTGGGCTGAATGGCAGGTGAGGCTGACCGGTCTCATTCTTTCTTTTCTTTTTTTATATAGAATTTCAATAATTCTCAAAAAAAATATAGAATTTAACTATTGAAACCAGTAATAGAATAAAACACATGCCAAACGTGCAATAAATTACTCACCTACTTATCACATTGGGTACCTTGATTCCCCTATTTATGTTGCGAGGTTGGGTCAATGACTGGGGTTTTAATAGAGAGTTTCATGGCATTAAATATGCTGATGTGGCATAGGAGAGATAATGACATGACGTGTGAGGGAGTATCATCACAATTCTGGTCTAGGTAACTATGCAGTGAAACTATATATGAGCAAGGAAAAACAAAAGAAAACAAGACGGAAGTAGGATTCAAACCTTGGTTTGCCAAGGAACTAGTGACTCTGCCACCTCTGTTAACCATCTCAGCAACATTTCACATGTGAAATAGTTGAGTATATACACAATATATTTAATAATCGAACCGCGGTCCAACCGGACGGCTCACTGATTGGACCATTGAACCATCGAACCGACGGTCTCATCGTTCAATGGCTTGTCCGGTTTTTTGTACTTGGTGTTCAACCCACCACGTTGCTCAAGCAGGCCTCTGCGGGTAAGCCGCTGGGCACTGCTGCGCCACAAGAGACTTCAGCACATTAGCCAATGGGTGGTCTTTGAGCTCGAAGTTGAAGACCAACGAGGGTGATTTGGATGATGTCCTGCAGAAATTGTGAGGACCATGTGTGTCCAAGGATCGAGTGGATGGTCGCTTTCCTTGTGATGAGTGATTGACAACGTGGTGTAATTTGACGTTTGTCTTGGCTCAAGTATTGTAGGTATTGAATGCAACTTGGTTCGCATTGGTGCAGGTGAAGAACAAGTGCGAAAGGTCTTAGCCGGAGCGGCCTCCCAGGAGCGGAGAGACAAGTAGGCTTGGTTCGAGGGACCCGGTGACCGATGGGATCAAGTGCGGTTCACATGGTGCGAGAACAAGCAAGGCGACATGGATGAAGGTGATCGAGCCGGTACTTGGGCGCAGCCGAGTCAAGGAACGAGGCAAGACCGAGTAGGCCGTCCGTGCACCGGAGGCGAAAGGCTTGGCGTGCTCGAAGCTTGGCGTGAAGGCTGGACCAAGTGCGCGGAGTTTACTAGTTCACCACAAAATCAGAGGAGGAGGGTTTCTTGGTTTGGGCCACAAAACCAAGTCCGAAGACCGGGCCAGGGGAAAGCGGTGTGACCGGTTTCTGGAAAGCGGTCTGACCGGTTCATCAAACCGGTCTGACCGGTTCCACCTAGGCGTCGGGAAGCTTCGGGGCGGAGGACACACGGCGTGATCTCGAAGGTTGCGTCGGAGGGAAGCAACTTCAGATGGATGCGTGCCCAGCCGGAAGAAAAGACCTACAACTTTATAGTTTTGCCCTTGAGGGCGTGTATCTTCCTTTTAAGTTGTAGGGGTAGTTTAGTTTTTCGGCGGCCAACTCTTAGAACCCTAGTTTATTTTCTTTCTTTCTCTCTAGGTTAGCCAAGTGCTTCATGTTGTGAGGAAGAGAGAAGGGGACCTCTCCACTTCGATTTTCCTCCACTTTCAAGTCGGTAGGATGAAGGGAGGAGGCTAGCCCTCTTGTAAAGATGGTGACCTCGTGATGCAATAGAGAATCCCAAGTTTGCTCATCGTGTTCTTGAGCTCCTCCTCGTTTTTCTTTTTCGGGTGTTTTTTGGCGAATTTGTATTCATCGAGTTTGAGGCCGTTTCTTTGGGGGATTTCGTGGGAGATTCACTCTTGGGTCTCTAGTGATCCTTTTCTAGTGATTTGCCCTCCTAATCATCGGGAAGTTCCTCGAATTCGTTGAATTTCGTTTGAACCCGGGAAAAAGGAAGCCATGTCTTAGATTTGCGAATACTCTTGATTTAGTGCGAGATTTGGGACGTTTTTGGAGCCATGACTAGTTCATGATGTATCCTACCTATCCCTAAAGTTTCGCTTGAATCCGTGGAGCCTCGTGAGAAATTTGGAGGATAAGATCGAGTTTTTCCGCGGGTAGAATTTCCTGTTTCTGTCTGGGGAAAACCGGTCTGACCGGTTTAGGAAACCGGTCTGACCGGTTTCTGGCCTGGAACTGAGATTCGTGTTCTTTGATGTTCTAGCCAAAATTCGATCGATTGTTCGGTTGGGGATTTCTTCTGGGAGGTTTTGCAGCTTGTTTGTGAGGCTGTTGCTGAGGTTTTGTAGGTCGTAGCAAAAACGGTCTAACCGGTTTCAGAAACCGGTCTGACTGCTTTTGGTCTGGGTGCTGCAAGTTTTGATGTCCGCTGTGTGTTCGGGTTGAATAGTTTTGGTACTTGCTCCTAGGTCCAGAAGCACTCCAGTGGTTTTGTGGACTTGACAAGGAATGAGTTGGACTCATCGGAAGTGAATTTGGGACATAGGCCGGTTTGCTCTTTTGAGAGAAAATTTTGCCGGCTCCCATTCACTCCCCTCTCTCTGATCGCCGTATCGATCCTTCAAATTGAAAGTCACAGGTGCTGAACGTGAGGGCGCTTTCCTAGCGAGGCCAGATAGGGGAAGGCTTTCCAAAGGATGGTGGTGCCGAAGCTGTTATCTGTAAAGGATCTCAGTGGCATCCACAATATGTTCAGCGTGGAATACTGCAAAGGAAGTGACCTTCCGTCCAATTGGTAAGAACTTGTTTATCGACCAGGCCTTTTGCCTGGGGGATTGGAAGCCAATATCCGTGGATTTTTCAGAGATGCTTGAAGAATTTGATGGATCAACCACCATGCCGAAGGTGATCACGAGGTGCCTGTTTGTATTCAAATTCACAAAGTTCCCCTTCTGTGCCGCTCCAAGTTTATTCTAAAGTGCGCAGCTGGCGGGTAGAGTTGGGAGCTTAGTGACCCTGGAGATGACTGTAGAGTTGGTAGATACTCTGCTCTGTCTTTTTTTCTGAACACTCTGCTCTAGGTTGGTAGTAGACTAGTAGTTGGCATATCGAAAGTTGATTCTGTATATTGAATTCACTATAAACATGCAACGATTTACTTAACTACTTGTCACTCTGCAATCTTGCCTCCACTATTAATATTTTTGCCGGAAAGCTTAGTCTGTGTTTCCTTGATGGTGTATACTGCCTCCATTCTGAAAAACTGACGTTTAGGACAGCGGCACGGTCTTCAAAACACAACTTTGACCTCTTGTTATTATAAAAATATTTATCAAAGAGTGATGCATGTATATTTTTATGAAAGTATTTTTCAAGACAAATCTATTCATATAATTTTCATATTTGTAAACTCAATAATTTAAAAGTTATTGATGATTTATATTCCCAATGTTTGACCTAAACCTTGTTCTAAACGTCAGTTTCTTCAGAACAGAGGGAGTATATGACAATGGAAGGCATCGGCTATTCTAGTGTATCAACAAAGGGTATGGATGCTAGTAATTTTATCTCCGCACTCCTTTCGATAGGCATAGATGACATTGGGAAACAGCTTCACACGGCCTTGGTGGCTATTGCTATGGATTGGCGGTAGCGGTGCAAGTGGGGTGGGCTATATATGCTGCTTACCCGCTGGGCATGACCACAACAGGGCCGCTATTATTCAACCCACGTTGCTCAAGCAGTCCTTCATAAGCCGCAGGGCCCAAGAGACCTCACAGCAAAGATGGTCAACTTGTCATCCACCAGCTTGCTGTCACCAGAGCATAATGTGCAGCCGAGCCCATGTGCAAACATCGGAGCATAATAAGACAGACTGCTTAGTGGCGGGCGGCAGAGGTGCATGTGACCATTTGAGGAAGAGTTACAGCCTTTCCAACCCATCATCGACGAACAACCAATGTATGCAAGGACCAAATTTATATTTAGTGACAGTTGTATACAAATTTGTTACACCTAAACTTAATTAATTGAAGACGAGAACTAAAGTTCGGAACAGCTCTACTGTGGTACATACCTTGAAATTGGCACCAAATCCTCTTGAAGTTGGCAACATGTCAGTTGCTACCGGTGTTTGGAAGGGCTACTGCCTCATCCTTTAATGTTGTAGTGGAAATTGAAAAATCACTAATCTATAAACGGTTGCACTGCACGGGAGTGCGAGATCTTTTTTAAATACAAGTTGGTGCCAACTGGTACTTTTAATATCGACTAGTATCAAAGCCAAAATAATACTAATCTCTGTTGGTAACACCAATAGGTATCAAAAAGTAACATTTAATTGCCGGTTGGTGACCTAGGATTAGAATGTCTTCGGATCATCCAACCACCGCAAATATACGTGGGTGGTATATTTGTGGTGGAAGGAAAATGGTTTCTCGAGTAGTGTGCTATATATATATATATATATATATAGAGTATGTTGCTTGCAGTATTTTTCAACCATTGTAATTGGTAACAGGATCAACAAAGGAAGGTCAATATTGGCTATTTCTCAGTACTTAAAAATACTAGGGTGCCCGCATAGGCACAGATCTTTTTTATAGTACCTTAGTTACAGCAACAAATTAAATGTTTCGTCGTTCTTATCAAAGATCAGCATATTTGCAAACCAAAAGCCGGTAGTGCCCTGTTTTACTTACATTGCAATTTCTTTATATTGATTAAATTGACACGCCGAACGTAATGATTTTGTCACCTACTCGTCACTTTGCTACCTTGCCTCCGCTATCTATATATTGCGGATGGTGTGTATATCATGGGGATGCTAATTAACCCACATAGGGTAGGAATGCTAGTCATTTACATGTGTGCTTTGTCCCATAGGGATGGATGGCACTGGGAAACCGTTTCGGTCTTCTTTGGTAGATACTCTGCTCTGGGTTGGTAGTAGACTAGTAGTGGTGCAAGGACTAGTATGGGATAATGTCATGAGATGGCACAAATAGATCCGATGGCTTGTCGGTCAGGATGGGAATGGGCCGGGTCGACCCATTGGGTAGTTGGCCCGACCCAAAAAAACAAGGTCAATGGATTGTACGGGTCGACCTCAAACAAAAAATGGGTCCATAGAGCCGGACCCTACCGACCCAATGGGTATGATAGGGCCAACCCAAAAGTCTCACGTAATTTACATCCATATGCAGTTTCGTATGTAAAAATTATCTTTGAATCTCTATCTATGGGTGCATACAAGATGTTGATTGAATAATTTTTTTTCTTTCACGTTGATGCCCAGCAGCACATGTACAATATTTTTTTTCTTCTTTGCACGTAATTACCGGTAGCATTATAGTAACACAATTATTTCTGTTGTTATAAATTAGCAATTGTCAAGTACCAACATGGCCAAAACTTATCCGATTATTTGCTTAAGCATAGTCTGAAGGGTGAACAAGGCCGACACACATTACCCATTGGACCATCGAGGCCGTAGCTAAAGACTAAATTGGATCGATCCATGGCCCTCTAAAATTGACCTTGAGGCCATGAGGGCCGGGTCCAAGGCCAGGGCCGGGCCGGCCCATTCCCATCCTGAGTTGTCGGCTACATGGCTTGCACCGTTCTACAACGGCTAGCATTGCATGCTAGTGGAGTAGTAGCTAGCTCGATGTGGGACATCTTCAACATCGATGGCGTCTAGTGTCGGGGGAGCGCTTTTGACGATCGGTGAATGGAGTTGTGAAGCTGTTGTTAGTGATCTTTAACGTTGGCAAGATGGCTTTATGCACTGTGTGTTGAGTCCTCCCTCCAACCATCTGGATTTGTTGCTCTATTGTTATTGTTGCTCGATCCTTTAGGCCTTTTGTTGTAACCCCAGTTTGGTCTCTTTCTTCTTTTTAATACAATCGCTCGTTCTTTTGCCCACTGGGCAAGCCCACAAAAAGGGCCGTTGTTCAACCCACATTGCTCAAGCAGGCCTCTGCGCCTCTGCGCGTAAGCTGCAGGTCCCTGCTGCACCACAAGTGACCTCAACACATATGGCCAATGGGGGTCCTCGAACTCGAAGTTGAAGACAGGCGAGGATGATTTGGTTGTTCTCCTGCAGAAACTGAAAGTCACAGATGCTGAACGTGAGGGTGCTTTCCTGGCGGGGCCAGATAGGGGAAGGCTTCCCAAAGGATGGTGGTGGCGAAGCTGTTAACTGTAAAGGATTTCCGTAGCATCCACAATGCGTTCAGCGTGGAATACTGCAAGGGAAGTGACCTTCCGTCCAATTATTGGTAAAAACTTGTTTGTCGTCCAGGCCTTTTGCCTGAGGGATTGGAAGCAAACCATCCGTGGATTTTTCACAGATGCTCACTGATGCTGGAAGAATTTGATGGATCAACCACCATGCCGAAGGTGATGCCACGCAAGGTGCCAGTTTGGATTCAAATTCACATAGTTCCCCTTCTGTACTGCACCGAGTTTATTCTAAAGCAGCTGGCGGGTAGAGTTGGGACTTGGGAGCTTAGTGACGCTGGAGATGACCGTAGAGTTGGTAGATACTCTGCTCTGATTTTTTTTAGGAGTCTGCTCTGGGTTGGTAGTAGACTAGTTGGGGTTGGGGAGCAAAACATTCTGTTAACCGCCAGCGTTGCTCGAGCTGGTCTTTGTGGGTAAGCCCACAGACCATCGGTAGTCTGCCCCCGACGGAGACACCGTAGCATTTGAACTCTAAGCTGGCCTGAGCCATAGATGGACTTGCCATCGCGTCCACCAATCTATTCTCGGCGTCCCTACGGCCTTTTTTTTTTGTAGTGTGTCCTTGAGGCTGCTCCCGTTGCTTTTCTCCCGTTGCCAAGCGATCGATGCATCAAGCTTATTGCGTTAGTAGCAGTAATGTGTTTGGAACTTGTAGTCTTATGTGAAGTAGCCCAAGCTGGATTCGCATCCGTCGCTTTACCAGGCGATTTTAACATGTACTAATATATATCTCATCAATCAAATGTCTCAGCAATATATACATTCATGTATATGCATAGAATCTTGATCAGGAACTGATGTTTTGATCCAATCATGATCAGGAACGCATGTGTTGGAGTCATCAAACGAGATTCACGGTCGTGATGCATGCACAACAGTGAGTAATTCCACAAAGTCCACAAAAAAATGACCGGTATGCACATACTAGAACAATGCACGGCGTTGCCGTGCAAACTGGCCCTCCACCTATTAGCTGTTGTAACTTAAGAGTTTAAATTAAAATGTGTACATATATTAGATATATTATTTATCCAAATATAGAGACCAATAATTTAGATGTCATATCTCTATCTCTTACCGTGTAAGAGCAGGCGGTTTTAGTCATTCATATTCCCTTGAATCTTAAATATATGATGTTTTGGACAAGCAAATTAGTTCATTTTTGAACTAGTGAGGTTGTCGTAAACGACAATATATTTGAGAACAGAGCTAGTATGTGTTATGGTCACTGACTTCTCTTCTTGGTCCTATGCTTGTTGGAGAAAAAAATAGTAAATGTACCGCTCAACTAATTATGTTTGTTATGCTAAGAAAACTAATTATGTTTGTTGTCATGAGCTACTGTGTTCTAAAATGGCCACGGACTTAGTTTTTAGTTATAGCAGTGTTGCTACTAATCATGTCATGTGCTTTTTAAATTTATAGAGTTGCTTATTTTTAAATTGATAAGAGTTGAATTAACATGTGTTTCACTCATTAAGGATTTTTGCAGAGTTGTTTATTTCTGACGATTGTAAAAACAGGAAAAATAAACAATGCTTAAATTGTTCAGTTTATTTCTTTGTGTATTTGTTCAGATGAGCGCAGTGACCAGTGAGCATATTAGCTCTCTCCATTTACTTTTAGCTATTCTCTCTTCCTACTTATCTTTGACCGGTGTCCCTCACTTTTGCTACCATGCCGAGCATAGCAGCTGAGCAGTAGGGGAGCAGCCTTTTTCTCTTCCTTCGGTTTTCCACTCCATATTGGGAGAAGAGTGTAGAACAATAAATATTTTTTACGGCTCTAACCGGAAGTAGTGCTTTCTTTACCGTTTATTTTATATCCTACGGTGAATGGTTTTCAGTTGACGTGGCTCTGATCTTTGATCGCTAATGCGACCAGCCTCCAGTGGAAAAAGATTTACTATTGTGGTAGGTCAATTACGCACCCGTAAATAGTGCCAGAAACATGTTTATTACAAAACTGCAAATAACGCCTATCACGAAACGCCTTAAGGGCACCTTGCGGGGTGCTCGTAGCTGCTCATCATCGCCATTACCCTTCCTAGATAAGGTGGCACTTCTCGAGGTTAGCGCCAGGGGCGTCGCACAAACACAGAGTATTAGCTACGATGGCTTGATCCTCATCAGCCTTGCTGCGAGGCTCTCCTTAACAGTGTATAACATGTAAGACATTGGGAATGCTAGTTCATCCACGCACAAATGGTAGGATGACATAGATGACATTGGGACTTTTACCTCGGCACTCCTTTCCACGGGCATAGATGACATTGGGAAACGTCTTCAGACAACCTTGATGTCCAATTTGATCAAAACTAGTCTATCAACCCGTGCAATGCACGGGTTATTGATTTAAATTACTGGTGAATAGTGGAAGTTTTTGAATTTGTACAATTCCATTATGATCTGGAATTGAGGAAACACTTCAGCTATCATATTTTGTACAATTTCATTACAACCATTTTCATGTGAAACATTGGATCTATACATGACACAGCAATGCTTGTATCAATCGTTTTGAATGCAGTTGAAGAACTAAACTTTTATCTTATATATGCTTATTGGAAGATAATGTTGTCTTTAGTATTGGAAATGGAAACATAACTTGTGTATGTTTTGTAGAGTAAACAGACTATAAGGGTCTAGAGATGTCATAATTATGTGATGTAAGTGTTGACATTTATATGTGTATGTATATATATAGTGTAAGCCAGCCTATTTTATTTGCTTATTAGAGGGTGTGGGTGGCTGTGGGGTGCACATCCCTACCTGGTCATTTTCCGCTGGTAGTAGCTGAAGTGGGCAGAATGGACAGGCCAGGAGTGTTTTTGCAATTCAAAAGAACAAATAACAACTTTCTTTCACTCTCTTTCTGGGTATCTGATTTCTGTCTATTCGCATACAGCAACCACCGAATACCCCAATTCTATTTACCAATTTCATAAAACATGATTGAGCCCATCTTGATTTGATATCTGCATGTGTTCTTCGACAAAGATGATTTGCTTAGTTTTTGCTTAACTGCTATGCTTATGTTAGGCTATATATTACTAAGCCCTTGCTGCATCCCTTCTATATATACTGATGTGTATGCTCTCTTGACATGTTCTTTAGTTTCTGCTCTCTGTATACAAAAATATAGCTACTTTTAGGTCTATCCTAAGTCAAACTATTTTAGGTTTGATCAAATTTGTTAATATATATCAAGTTCTATGGCACAAATTTAGTATCATCAAATAAATCGTGAAATATGTTTTCATATGTACTTATTTGGTGTCATAGATGTGAATATTTTTTAAAAAAATTGAACAAAGCTTAGATAGTTTGACATAGGACAAAGTAACTATATTTTTGGATGAAGTGAGTTGATTGTTTTCTGAAACTTCCCTAGCACTGCACCGAGGAACATTATATTTCAGGATGGTTATATTGTAATACTCTACTCAATTAAGTATTATGAACCCGTCTAATCAACTGTACGTGCATACATAATTTAAGGAAGCCACGTCAGTTAAGTGGTCACTATCCAGAATATTAGTTGCTCCAAAAGCTAGGACTGTATTATTTGTGAGGCAATTTTTGAATCCTAGTCTCCATTCTTAATTATAGAATAGGCATAAAGCCTCCTAGAGGAAGGCATATAAAATGGAGCCTCTTAAGCCATCCTTCATGTATTATAGTTATTTATTTGCTGCTGGTTCATCCCTTTTAACCAAGTGCAAGGAATTACTTAACTATATGTTGCCTCATCGTTATGTCAGCTTAAGAATCAAACGACGACACACAACTCCTCTAAAAAAGAAATCCGACACACAACTATTTGTATGATCAGTATTGGATGCTCTCATGAAATTTAGGAGATGTTTTACAATGCTTATAGAGGTACCCACCGGTACCTTAAAGTGCCTAGTATTAGTAAAAAGTTTAATTAAATCAATGGTTGGTCCCACTATTTTTGGTACCTGGTCCCACAAATTTGGTAGCTCTAATTAGTTACCTCTGGATATTTTTTTGTTTCCACCGTCCGATTTCTCATAACTGATGACTTTAATAATTCGAAGCATTCTAAAATTTCTTGAAATTTAATACCAAACATAAATAGATAAGAGGCTAGAGTTGTTAATCAATAGTTACCTACACACAGGCGGCAGGATATTTGCATTAGTTGGTGCACTGCTGCTTATTATAATGCTTGCTCATCAATTCTCATCATACTCCCAAAATCAAGTGAATTCTCATCATACTCTTCTAGCGGTAGCAGTCATGGGGGCGTCCTATGCCCAACAATATAAAATCCTTTTAGGGCCAAAACAATTTATCTGGACAATAGGCAACATCAATTGAAGTCAAGGCCGAGCGGAGCACTGGAGTGATAAAAAAACATGCTCTGTCATCGTATTCCGGCTTAATAATCTTGCCCGTGCAAGAGTTATGCGAAGCTTTAGTAATAAAGATGTGAAGTACGGCGGACGCGTATACCTTTGCTTGATTCAGCACCAGTTGTTGCTGCTTCAGATCGCAGAAGCAATGAAGGCAAGGCAGTCACAGGATCATCCGCAGCATTAAGTACCTCTGCCTAGCACAATGATTTCACAAAGATATAATTAATAAAACTTGAATCAAGATTAAAAAAACGTACATGTCTTTAACATTTTCTCAGCTCATATGCTGCCGCCGTTGTCATGCTACAGCCTATAGGATCGTCTGGAGCCATCGAAACACCGCTGACGACGCACAAACGGGCCATCGCATGTTGATTGTTCGCCTCGATCTGCTCCTTCCATAAACCGTGCTAGGCGTCACCATGCCAAAGGCGTTAATTACTGCTTGATGAGGATGCAACCGGGCCTTTGACGGCTAGGGTTTTGTCGTTGGGTTCAAAAAGCAACAGCGTAGGCATGGGTATTGGAGGATGATGCGTAGGAGGATGCACGTAGGAACCTTTTTTGATCAAGTATATTTCTTTCTTTTTTTCTTATGAGAATCTTTAAATCAATTTCTCATGGCAACGCGTGAGGACTCCAACACTACGGGAAACCCGACATATGCCGAGTGTCCCAAGCTTTGCCGAGTGTATTTCGTCGGGCACTCGGCAAAGACAGACTTTGCCGAGTGTCAGGTCAGGGACACTCGGCAAAGACTGCACACTCGGCACAAACACTCTTTGCCGAGTGTCAGGAAATAGACACTCGGCAAAGAGTTACTTTGCCAAAGAGTTACTTTGCCGAGTGTCGTGCTGCACTCACTCGGCAAAGGATTGGCACGTGCTCAGCGCGTGACACGGCCCCAACGGCCGTTGGGGGCCGTTTGGGCTGCAGCGGCTTTGCCGAGTGTTTCGGGCCCACACTCGGCAAAGCGGGTCTTTGCCGAGTGTGGGTCAAGAGACACTCGGTAAAGACGCTGCACGTGTCCAGCACGTTTGACACGGCCGCCAACGGCCGTTGGGGCTGCACCGGCTTTGCCGAGTGTGGGTCCAGAAACACTCGGCAAAGCCATGTCACGTGCACAGCACGTGCCACGATCGCCAACGGGCTTTTAGGGTCCTAGTAGTTTGCCGAGTGTCACTAGCCAGACACTCGGCAAAGAGCCTAACTAATTTGAAAATTTACAAAACATTCTGACAAAACTTGTAATTCAAACTTAAAAAGTTTGAAAATGCCGTGGCTTTGCCAAGTGTTTGTACCAGGCACTCGGCAAAGTAGCCCTTTGCCAAGTGTTTTCTTGTAGACACTCGGCAAAGAGTCCTTTTGCCGAGTGTTTTTCCATGGAACACTCGGCAAAAGTTGGACTGATTCAAACCACCGTTCATTTTGCCCTCCAAACTTTTTCATTTCTCTATGATATTTGTCAAAGGCTTTTAATATCTTATGTGGAGGCTATGGTAGAGAGTTGAGACGATTTCGAAAAGTTTTTCATATACGGCCCTTACCAAGCGGAGCATTTCCACATAGAAGTTTCAGGGAGTTGAGAAGGAGACGACTTAATTTCAAAACGAAGTGATGTTCAATTGGAGTTTTAGCTCATAACTTTTTTCATAGACAGTAAACAACATAGAATGTTTCATTCCAAGTTATCATAATTTTTCGGACCCATTTGATATTTTTTAATTTTTTTTAATGGCTATCTCTCTATGAAATTAAGAAATATCTGAAGAAACAATGATGTATACGTGCATGAAATAATGAAAACAAGTGATAGAAGCATAAAATGTGCATTGCTGCATGTATTTGACAACTTATTTTGATATGTATTTGAACAAATTTGAAAATTGGTGCATGAAATATTGGTTCTGGAAAATGTTTGCCGAGTGCTACACTCGGCAAACAATGCCTTTGCCGAGTGTCAGGTCAGGGACACTCGGCAAAAACTGCACACTCGGCACAAACACTCTTTGCCGAGTGTCAGGAAATAGACACTCGGCAAAGAGTTACTTTGCCGAGTGTCGTGCTGCACACACTCGGCAAAGGATTGGCACGTGCTCAGCGCGTGACACGGCCCCAACGGCCGTTGGGGGGCCGTTTGGGCTGCAGCGGCTTTGCCGAGTGTTTCGGGCCCACACTCCCCCACGCCGTCGCCCTCGCCTCTGACCGGGGGTCGCCTCCGACCCCGCGCCGCCCGCTGCCGGCGCCGGTCCCTGCCCCGGCCACCCTCTCGCCGTTGCTGCTCCTGTCGTCGACCAGCCGGCGGCATCTCCTGCCCCTCCCTACGCCGCCGACAAGCCCGCATCGGTACGTGACCCATTTCCTTGATGCCTTGATGCATGACTGCCTCATTAGTTAATTTTGAACAATAATATGCTGTTGTTGTCGGAATGGATGATAGAATTTTGGTTTATCAAGGAATGGTAGAATTGACTAGGAATGGTAGAATGGATGTAGTCGTGCCGTGGCTATCTTTGTGAAATTGATTGATGTGAAATTGTGAATTGCCTCGAAGCACTACTCACAGCTATGTTTGTTTCGTAACCATTTGGTAGAATTGGTTAATTTTTGGTAGAATTGACTAGTGAATGTGGTTGTCGGCGGTGAAACAAGTGCCATGGAGTTGTCGATCATGAATTGTTATTGTTGTGTATGTGGATGTCGGCCTTCGTGCCGTGGTTATCCTTGTATATGTCGTTGTTGGCCTTCGTGTCGTGTTTTTTTGCAGGATGGGGTTTCAGAAACCTCCCCGTGCAGGGGAGGTGCTGCCGAAATTTTCATTTGACAATCGGCCTTCATGCCATGTTTTTTTGCAGGATGGGGTTTCAGAAACCTTCCCGTGCAACATCCATCGTGTATATATGCGCAGGACTTTTTCAGGTGTGTCCCGGGACAGGAGGCTTTGGCGGAGTCTGTGGCACATGCAGCCTGCTGGAAACTTGTCAAGGACATGCACTACGTCAGGGAGAGACCCTTTGCACCGTCCTCGGCTTGTAGCTCTGCCGCCCCACGCCGTTCCCCACTGGCTGCACCAACACGAGCGTCCCCAACTCGCCCGCCGTCGAGCCCGTAGGTGAGCACATGCAAAACCATACCCCCTCAGCATTTAATTCGTAGATTCATATTTAAGTTGTGTACAACCCTCGTCTCTTGTATTTATCTTTACCGTGTGGCTTCTTTGCCATGTTCTTGCGTTTCCTACAGTAAATAAGACATCTTATTTACTGTAGGATACGCAAAGACATGACAAAGAATTCATACCGTACAGTTAAATACAACAGGCCAAGATTGTGCACAACTGTGTCACGTAACCTTTTTTGTTTTTTCGGGAGAAACGCCTTGCGCTGCTGCCCGGCGTCGACGGGCATCGGAGTCGTCGGCGTCACATGGTGGTGCGCCTTGCTCACAGCTCGAGGCTTTTGCTATGGCCCACAAGGGCAAGGCGACCTCCGACGTCCGGTACAACCCGGAGGACGGGCCCGCGGCATATAGCAACGCCAGCGTCCACAGTTGCCTCACAGCATATCAAGAGGTGGCGAAGGAGGTCCACGTGCCAAACTGGGATCCGACTGCCCACGACATTGATGGAGAAGTGGTCATGAGGGCGGGAGGAGGCAAGAAGCACGGGCGGTACTTGATCGCCAACAACACCATCGACACGGCCTCTACCCCCACACTCTCCCAGATTCGAGCCAGGAGCACGAGCTCTTCAGCGGCTATCCGCCAGCCTCTTCCTTTCGGGATGCAGGCACTCCAGGTTATTTCTGTTTTGTGCTGTACGTGAAGTTTACTTACGTTTGCAATGTATTGTAACTTTGTGATTGAATATTGCAGACCCGGTTGGAGGAAGAGACGCAGAGGCGGGAGAGCCTGGAGGCGGAGGTGCAGCGGATGAGGGAGGCGGATGCCGAGAAAGATGGGCAAAAGGAGGAGGCTGAGCGGGCGAACCGAGCGTGGCAAGAGCAGGTAATGGCCTACCTGCAGAGCATTGGCCAGCGGGTGGTTGAAGCTCCGCCGCCGGCGGCGGTGATGCCACCACTGCCTGCACTGCCTCCACTTCCTCCACTGCCTCCACCACGTGTGCCTATTTCTCCCGTGAGTCACTTGAGAACTTTATAGTTTCATTTCACAACTCATTTCTGTCGAAAATCTTGTAACACACACCACTAATCTCTTTTGGGCAGGCTCCTGGCTCGGCGGCGTCGAATGACGGCCCTCAAGACGAAGACCTTGCGGCGCGGGCGCTAGATCGTTGTTCGGGCCCCCTCCTTCGTGAGTGATTGATGTTGGACTTTGTAACATATGAATGATGGATGTTGGATGTTGGATGTTTGGATATTGAATTTGTGACATTTCTGTGATGTTGGATGGTTTAGTGACTTATATGTGTCTGTTTATGGTTGTTTGATGGTTTAGTGGCTATATATATATATGAATTGCCTGTGATGCCTATTATAAACTGCCTTTGATGTCAATTATAAACTGCCTGTGATGTTTTTGTTGAGGGGTCCTTTTAACGCAATAAATAAATAAAAACAGGGGTAAAATTGAAGCTTTGCCGAGTGTAACACTCGGCAAAGAGGAGCTTTGCCGAGTGTATTGGCTTTAACACTCGGCAAAGAGGCTGTTTCTGTCATTTCTGGAACAGCCTGTGCCGAGTGTTTGGCCTTTGCCGAGTGTTAAAGCTCATACACTCGGCAAAGATTCACCCTTTGCCGAGTGTTAAAGCCCACACACTCGGCAAAGGCATGTCCAGGCCCTGCCCCTGGACAGACCTTTGCCGAGTGTCTGGGCTCTAACACTCGGCAAAGGGTGCATCTTTGCCGAGTGTCGCTCTCGGCAAAGGCTTGATTGGGGCGGCCCCTGGACAGGCCTTTGCCGAGTGCGAGAGACGACACTCGGCAAAGACTCTGTTAGCACTAACAGACGGCCGCGAACGTCGCCGCGCCGTCCGCGGCCGTCTGTTAGTGCTTTATTTTGCCGAGTGTCGTCTCTTGCAGTCGGCAAAGGCTTTGCCGAGTGCCCGACAGATGACACTCGGCAAAGGGGCTTTTTGCCGACACGAGCTATGCCGTAACCCCTTTGCCGAGTGTTACACTCGGCAAAGCCTTTGCCGAGTGTATACCGGCCTTTGCCGAGTGCCTGGGACACTCGGCAAATACCTGCTTTCCCGTAGTGCAAGTAGTATAAAATAGAAATACTATTTATTTTTACTTTAGTGGCAGAGGTGGGTAATTTTAAAGCAACTATCGGGGGTTACTTTAGGCTATTTTTCATAATGGCAAAGGTGGGTAATATTTATAAAACAGAATAGATCCAATGGCTATCATAATTAAGATGATTAAAATTGATCTAATTAACGGCCGGATGTTTCTATTTTTTGTGAGAATTTCTAAAATTTATCTATTTTTCTAGCGCGTCTGGGGAGGATTAACGTGGAGGCTTCGAAAGGAGCCTCCAATTAGTAATAGTAAGATTGGCCTAGAGTCAAGAAAGTACCTCCCCGTCACATTCTTGTGAATTTTGATAAGCATTTGAGATTCAAGAAGTAAGAAAAAGCAATCTAGATACCAACCTTATCGCAGTCAAATGAAAGTTAGGTGCTAACTTCAAACATTTGGATAATCAATGAAGAAATGTATGGAAAATGGCCTAAGGCAAAAAAAGAGACTTTCCATCACATTCTTCTAAATTTTGCAACAATTAAAAAAATATTTATGGAAGGGTGCCTAGATACTAACATTCAAGAAGTAATTGATGATCAACCTTCAAAATTGGAGTTGCTGAATGAATTTTCTTTAGAAATGAGTTCTAAAATGTAGGAAAGACCAAATTTCAAAGTCTAGTGGTTGAAACACACTAAAAATTGAAGAGTTGCTATATGAACCTCGAAATAACTTTATGGAGTGCTTGTTTCAAAAACATGATCTTTTTGGAGCTATTTGGTGAAAAATGACTGCAACTATGGTGAAAAGAGTGGTAGCAATCGGGTTGGAGAAAAAGCAGGGGAGGGGGAAAATGGGTTTTATAATATATGCACCACCACAAACGGTTTGAAGCATAATCCCATTGTGAAAACCAACTGTGATGATTCACCGGCGCATCACAACCAGTTCCAACGGCTACCCAACCCACCCACTTTCCGACCGGTTATGATGGGGTATCACAACCGGTATGATGGGGTTTCACAACCGGGTCACTCAAAACCGGTTGTGATGAACTAGTTGTGATGGCTAGTTTCTAGTAGTGTGCTATAACTATACATAACTACTACGAACAGGAAAAACAATTAAGCAACCCCTTGTGAGGTCAACTAGGGCAATCCTAACCGAAGGGCTTGCACTACGGTTCACCTTGCTAACATTACTCATCCACCAGCTTGCTGTCACCGGAGCATCGTGTGCAGCAGAACCCATGCGTAACAAGGACTGCTTAGCGGCGGGCGGCAGAAGTGGAAAAGCAACGTGGAAGAGTTACGACCCACTGGTTTTTCGATAGAAAGTGGTATATTTGTGGTGGATAGAAAGTGGTTTTTCGAGTAGTGCTATATGGAGTATGTTGCTTGCAGTAATTTTTGACCATTGTACTTGGTAACAGGATCAACAAAGGAAGGCCAATATTGGCTATTTCAGTACTTAAAAATAGTAGGTACCTTAGTTACAGCAACAAATGTTTCGTCACTCTTATCAAAGATCAGCATATTTGCAAACCAAAAGCCGGTAGCTAGTGCCTGTTTAAACATTGCAATTCCTTTATATTTATTAAAATGACACGCCGAATGTGTAATGATTTTGTCACCTACTCGTTACATTGCAACCTTGCCTCCGCTATTTATTTATATATTGCGGTGCTGGGGTCTTGATGGTGTATATATCATGGGGATGCTAGTTATTTTTTTTCGAGAACACGTAGCAGAGCTGCGTATCTTTATATTAAGAAGAAGATTGAATATTTACAACGCGAGCCGCAAGGGCACTCGCACCCGGCACGATTACATGTAATGGACTATACCACTAACTGAACAACCAAAAAACGTAACACCGGAGATGGGGCGGACTCAGCGCATGCTGATCGCCGTTGCCGCCTGCGAGGCTGCGGCCAGTAACTCTGCGTCAGAGAGAGCTCGGGCGGCTGGGAGAATATCCCGAATGGCCGCGAAGTGGGACATGTCGAGAGGGCCCTGAAACTCTGCCTCCAGCCGTGGGTTGCCTTGGTCTTCCTCAGAATAGCCCATCCTCCGCATGACGAGCATCTCCCCCTTCTTGGACGGACGCACAGTGGGATGCTAGTTAACCCATATAGGGTAGGAATGCTAGTCATTTACATGTGTGCTTCTTCCCATAGGGATGGATGGCACTGGGAAACCGTTTCGGACTTCTTTGGTACTAGATACTCTGCTCTAGGTTGGTAGTAGACCAGTAGTGGTGCAAGTGAGCAGGACTTTCTGTTAACCAGCGGTGTTGCTCAAGCTGGTCTTTGTGGGTAAGCCCACGGACCATATCTGTGTCGTCTGCCCCTCACGGAGACACCGGAACATTTGAACCCTAAGCTGCCAGCAGTGAAAGCAACAGCGGCGCGTCCTTCTATCTCTTCTCGACATCCCAGCGGCCTAGTATTATTTTTGAAGCCTGTCCCTGCGGCCGCTCCCGTTTCTCCACGTGTAACTTTTTTTTGAAAGAAACGGCAAGAGCTAGTTTTTCCGTAATTTTTATTAGACGAAGGAAAAGAAACAAAATACAAGTGAAAAGAACAGTGCCATAACTCTAACTCTCTAAATCAGAAACTTTTGTAAACAATCTTCAGACAGCGGTAAGCTGCATGGGTAGATTGAATTCAAATAAAAAAAACATAATTTGAGTTTAGGCTTGGGTTATGACAAATCCTGAAAACAACCTACTTCTGTTTCTGGTCATTTTTTCGACACCTGCCGTTCCCATCATGTATGCCTCTTACGGTTCATGGTCTTGAATTACTTTATCCTAAAAGAGTTCTTTGGTTTCCTGGAACGTAAACATGACTTTGCATAAAGTTGTCTACAAAGACAAATTCCTGCTTGCATCGATTCAGGGACAAGAGCATCGTTTGTGTGTTACTGAACGTTTCTTCTTGGTCCAAATCTGGCATTCATGTTGTCCAAAACACGGGTAACATTGAGAAGCCGAGGATCGTCAGCAAGAATATCTCTTTCCTGAATTTGAAAAAACAAGGAATCACGAACAGAATTAGAATCACAAGCAACCAGACACGTCAGTCAAGTTTTTATTCTCGAGACTCTACACCAATGCGCTGTGATGCTTAATAGAGATAGCAGACGATTTAGAAATGATTTCAATGTTCAATCAGTTTTGGATCTATATATGAGTGTAAGAGGATCCATAGATACCTCCAAGGTGGAGTACTGACCACTGAGTCAAAAGTTAGGAACGCTGAAGCTTACCTTCAAACCCTTGTAGTATGCTACAACAGCAGGAAGTGATCGAATGATGTTACGGCTTTGCAGGAGATCCCAGACATAATTTGCAGTGGTATATCCACCAGTCTGAGTAAATTTATAAAATTTAACTTCAATCATTTGACCATTTTCTTATGTTTGATACACAAAGGGCAGTGTTTGGTGGTGCTTACCCTTTCACCAGCAGCCGCAAGTAGGACATCAGTTCACAACCACGCATTCAAGAAGAAATTTCTTGAAACCATTTTCTCCTGAAAAATATTGTTCATGTAAAATTTCAAATTTTGAAGCTAGCCAAACTATACAACAAAACTGAAACTCTGAAAGAAAAGAAAATTACTATGGTTTCTTGAGCAACTTGCATTCCTCTTGGAGTGTGCCCGAATAGCTCCCTCAGCAAGTGTCTGCATGTCATGGATGCATATAATTCAGACAAACACATGCATAATGCAAAATAAGTATAACAATTTTTAAATTGACAAAAGGGTTTATTTTTTGTTTTATAACTCTGAGTACCTAATCAGCTCCATCATACAAATGTTGTTTATACTATTCAGAGAAATAAAATATTTCTGAAATCTCCAGTTTTGTGCATCTGGCTTCCTTTTGTGTGGCAGGTTTAATTTCACTTTTTGATTCATGCTTTTAATTTTACTAGAGATATACACCCTTGCCTTAAATATAAGCATTTCTAGTTCTGTTGAAGGAACTATATTAACTTTGACCACATTTATTAGAAGAATATTAAAATCTACAACAACAAAGGAGACTATGAGAATGTATTTCATAACCGATCCAATAATACTAATTTGATATCTTAAATATTTGTATTCTTTTCTATAAGCTTAGTCAAACTGAGGATGGTTTGACACTTGACTTTGGACAAAACTAGAAATGAATAATAACTTTACAAATTTTCGAAGATTTTCACAGACGACAAGTACGGCCAAGTTTTCAAAATTCCTTAACGAACAGATTTGTTCTCACTTAGGTGTAACTTACCACGTACAACTCGGCAGCTGGGACTCTTGAATTTATATATTCTTCAAACATCTTCTCGGTGGTAAGTTATCAGTCCAGTCCAGTCCAGCTAGGACTCGGTGGTTGGTGTCTTATTCTTGAATGCAGTTATCAGTCCAGCATAACAGTACTTGTTTAATTCAAGACCAGCAGCACTCATATCACTAACTATTGCATAACTATCAAAACAAATTACCATTATTAGTTTATTGTGCAAGCAAGTAAATGGGTAAATCGGAAGGAGTTGACAGCTGAGGGTAAACTTTCCATTAAAAAAACTCTTAGTCCTATGAACTGCAATGTAATCTATTAAGCAAAACTGCCACATGATTTATATTTTTCATTGGTGTGTATGCACATCTAGCTACCTAAGAAGCGTGTGTGTTGGCGTGTTGGGGTCAGGGTCGGATATTCTAAAACCCTCTCCTCATTAATGCAAAATGATGCACAGCTCTCGGGCGGCTGGGAGAATATCCCGAATGGCCGCGAAGTGGGACATGTCGAGAGGGCCCTGAAACTCTGCCTCCAGCCGTGGGTTGCCTTGGTCTTCCTCAGAATAGCCCATCCTCCGCATGACGAGCATCTCCCCCTTCTTGGACGGACGCACAGTGGGATGCTAGTTAACCCATATAGGGTAGGAATGCTAGTCATTTACATGTGTGCTTCTTCCCATAGGGATGGATGGCACTGGGAAACCGTTTCGGACTTCTTTGGTACTAGATACTCTGCTCTAGGTTGGTAGTAGACCAGTAGTGGTGCAAGTGAGCAGGACTTTCTGTTAACCAGCGGTGTTGCTCAAGCTGGTCTTTGTGGGTAAGCCCACGGACCATATCTGTGTCGTCTGCCCCTCACGGAGACACCGGAACATTTGAACCCTAAGCTGCCAGCAGTGAAAGCAACAGCGGCGCGTCCTTCTATCTCTTCTCGACATCCCAGCGGCCTAGTATTATTTTTGAAGCCTGTCCCTGCGGCCGCTCCCGTTTCTCCACGTGTAACTTTTTTTTGAAAGAAACGGCAAGAGCTAGTTTTTCCGTAATTTTTATTAGACGAAGGTTTCATGGTACCGACTATGAGTGTGTGGAATGTGTCCTGCACAGGCTGCACGCCATCAAGCATCATGTCATCATAAGCATCACGCAGAATGTAGGGCCTAAACAAGGAGTGCAATTGTTAGACTTCGAAAGTATATGAACCTTTCCTTTTTTTGTTAAGTTCAAGTCTGGCGAGAGTAATATTCTACAACAACTCATTTACTTTGAGACCGACCCATTTCCTATCTAGAATTATTTTTACTAGTCCTTTATGCTTAATAACCAGATGTTTGTGGCAAGCTACCAACCTAAACAGAAATACAAATATCAGAATAGTGCAGCTGCACAACTAAATCAAGAAGAATAAGAAGCTAACATGCAGACCCACTATTTTCTCACAAACAAAATCAAGAAATATGAGAAATTAAGTCAAGAAATATGAGAAACTAAATCAAGAAATGCAAGCATGTGTGCTAAACCTCATATAGTGCTTAAGCCATTTAGGGGCAATTGTGGCATCCTTTTCTTTTTCTTTAGATGGGATTCATGGCAGTGTAGCTGCCGAGGTGGGTAGGGTCACTGACGCGGTGGAAGGACAGCCACGCCACCAAACAAGATGGCTTCCTGAACCAGCATTGAGAATCCCAATGGATAAAACATACATTCGGTCTACAGCTGCAGCACACAGGGGATACATTTCACATGGCCATCGAGCCAACCACACACAATGTTCCAGTGAACAATTGAATCAGCAAACGCATGGACGCATCCACGCAACAACAGAAACTAAACCAAATCATCTCAAGGAAAATGCCCCTGCTAGGCAATGCGTCGAGCACGCAACTGGAATGCCAAGAGCCGAAAGCCAGCATTTCCTTGCCTGCGCTGGGCGACGAGCGAACCAATGACCGTGTTGTACTAGGAGGCGTTCTCGGCGTAGTTCCGGCGCTGGTACTCCTCTGTGGACGTCGACGCGCCGCGCCGTGCGACGCCGCCGCCGCCGCATGGCGCAACCGCCCTTCGCCGCCCAATAACCAGATGTCAGCCTAGAGATCTTGGGCACCAAGAGATTCCCGAAGGAAATGTGAGAGGAAGGAGAGAGAGAGAGACCCTGGAGCAGGAGGGAGTTCTCGAGGAGAGCCACGGTGACGTCGGTGCGGAGGCTGGAGGGGGTGGTGTGCGCGCGGCGGGGAGGAGGCAGACGAAAGGAAGAAGAAGGGTGGCTTCGCTTCTACGGAGTAGCTTCCACCGTCGGATCGTACCTTGGACGGCTGAGATCTATACGGGCCGAAGTTTTGGAGATTAGGCCCATTAGCGAGTTCCATTTTGTGGCCCAAGTAAAGCCTAGACGGCGCCGGCTCGCAGTCGCAGGAGCCCAACACAAATCTCGGGGCTACACGAGGCACGCGCACCAAATCCCCTCCCCCTCTCCCCGACCTCTCCCACCTCGCATCCTTCCCGTTTCTAAAAAAAAAACTCGCATCCTTCCCAATTCCCAAATACTCTAGGGTACCTCGACGGAACCGGAGCGGCGGCGGGGTACCGGTCTCCGGCGATATGCCGCCGACATCGACACGAGGGAAAAAAAGAGGGAAGGGGGGAGATGCGAGGGGATCCCAGTCCGGGGCAAGCAAGCGGCGGCAACTCACCCCTGAGAGCCGCCCCGCGCCCTCGCCCACGGTGATCACCCGGTCGAGGGCGTCGGAACAATCGCTGCCACCTCAGGTAGGTAAGCGGACAGCTTCCGCAACTGATAAGAGCAGGGGGGACGACAAGTCCGCCAAGAGGAGGATGAAGACGACGGACGCCGGCAGCCAGGAGGATGCGGCGGCCTCAGCCCCTGCTGCCACCGAAGAGGGCTCTGACGCCGCCAGCCAGGAGGATGCGGCCGAGGAGGGCTTTGACGCCGTCAGCCAGGTGGTTGCTGCAGCAGCAGCATCATCTGCTGCTTCCCAGGAGGACTCTTCTACCACAAGCTCTCCACTTCGTTGCCCAATTATGCCTGGAGTCATCAAATCCCAGGATTCGAAGAGTGTGATTTACGAGCCTGTCGACTCGGCTGTGGAGGAGGCTTACATTGAAGAGGACGAGAAGTACATGGCAAAACTAGGTATATATATTCTTTTTTTTTATTCTCCTCTTTGCGTGCCATAGAAAAACTGATGACTGTCAACTCCATGTCGTAGCCAGTAACCTGCAGAGCATGTTTTCCCTGCTGTAGATGTTTGTACTCTCCATGTCGTAACTCCATGTCGTACTCAGCTTACATTCTTCCTATGTTTGATGTTGCTGATGGCGCCATATGTTGCAAATTTTGCTGGCTGAGCCCAATGTGATAACTAATAGCTTCTAGTTTACTGCCTGTTGCACTGCCTACAAAACTGAGAGTACAATTGTGTGTAACCAGCATCCTGATTCTTGTTCATTTCTCTTGTTAACCTTTATTTAGTGCATACATTCTTAGTTGTATTCTCAACTATTCCATGGCTAGGGGAGATGGCTCAAACATCGTAGATGCTGCACGTAATTAGGACAACGAGACCGTGGCAGCAGCCTGCAACACACGATCAGTGGTGGTCTGCCAACCCATGATGGCATAAAACATAACTTTGAAAATTAGTTCTCTTTCAAGTATGCAGTACCTCCAAGCCATTATCATTTCACTAGTCAAGAGTGCAACGAACATTGCATCCATCTGCTTCAATGGTTTTTTTTTTGTTGTTCTTTTTTCCTTTCTGAGATGAACTCGCTATAACTACTACAGGAAAAACTAGCATGATTGTTTATTACTTTTTGATTATAATTTGTAGAATCTTATCGAGTTTAATATGTATTTTCCCCCCTTTTAATCTAATCAATTGCAACTTTATGTTATTGAATGAGTAGCTATAAAGTTATTCTTATGATGACCATTTCCACTTGCAGAGCATCATAGGAATCTCTTAACTCTCAGTGAAAATTGGGATACCATATGCCTTGATCGTCAAGAGAGCCTGCCTATTCAAGAGTCTGCCAAGGATGTTGTCTTCGAAGCCGCGGAGGCTGTTTTGGGAATTTCATCATATATTGGTACGTGACACTATATTTTGTCTAGGAGTTCATATACGAGTGTCGTTAAATTGTTCATTGTTTACTAATAAAAATTCATAAATTTACAGATGGGAAACTATTGACTCGATGCTCAGGTTTGTTAATTGACTGGAACAAGGAGACTCAATGTGGTATCATTTTGACATCTGCCAATTTATTATGCACTAAATCTCCACGTATTGATCTATGGTCGTCCCCGCGCGAGTATGATCCTAGCGTTGAGGTGAGATTGCAAGTCTAGTTTGTTTCATTCTTGCATCACTTAGATTACTCATTATATCTATGTGGTTTATATAAATATTGATGTAAATTACTATCTCCATTTCATAACTTTTGTCTGGTCCTGATACCGAAAAGGCTAAGTGAATCTTGATGAACTATTTACATATTTGGTGAATACCGATTTGATATATGCATTTAATCAAAGTCACATTCTAATCCCTAAATTTCAATGTGCACTTACCCTCATGATTGTTGTTGATATACTAATTTGCTTGATAATCAAATATAAATCTGTACCATTTGTAACCTCTAGGATTTCTCTGTTGCCATTTTTTGAAAAATATTGCATCATTGTTTTTAAAAAAATTTCAGGTTCTGGTCCATTTGTTAGATGACACAACTGTTGTGAAGGGCAAGTTACTCAACTACCACCCACATTATAACATTGCTTTGTTTGAGGTAGTTGTGAATATGCCTACCGAGTTACTTGTTTGCACTGAGTTGGTGGACTATGGCCAAGAGATTTTCCTTATTGGAAGAGATGAAAAACTGCATTTGAAATGCTCTCATGGCAGAGTGAAAAGGGTGGGCCCAGGACTTTATGATCATCATCACTATATGTATGTTAACTGCAGAGTTGACAAGGTATAGTAATTATATGTATGACTTTCTTTTTTCTTTGTTTGTGTCTATTATAAATTTTTTACCTTTTTTGTGAAAGTTATAAATCATTCCTAATTATTCTTGTTTGGAATTCTCATATTCGGTCAAATGTTTCAGTTTGGATCTGGAGGACCGGCCATCAATACTAATGGAAGTGTGATGGGCATGGTAAATCCCACCCCAACAGCTGCCTTCATTCCAACATCAATTATATTCAAGTGCTTGCATATGTGGAAGAATTTTAAGTAAGTATTTATTTGCATTGCAATTGCTATTACCTAATTGCTTTGTAGTGTCTTTAATGTATTTTACTTTCATTATTTCTGTTTAGCAGTTACTAAAATTGTTTATATGTTACAACATATTTGAGTAATTGCAAGAACTACTCCACATATACAATCCTATCGTTGCTAAGGTCCTTGGTTTCACTGACAAATCCGCCCTGCCAAGTCAAGGATTTTTTGAACTCTGCATGTTCATCAAATTATAGTGAAGACAATTGGTGTGAGTATGGCCATATTCTCTTTGATAAGCATCTAGCTTTGGTAAAAACTATGTCAGCAGCTCCACATTTGTGACCACGGACGGAATGTCTGAAAACATGATCGGCGGGTGGGTTTTGTTACAAAACCAAGTGGGGAGATGGGTCTTTAGTTCTTTACAACAAAAGGCCTTATGGGGTGGGATCTCAAAAAATCAAAATGACATATGGGCCGGTTTTTGCATCTTTAAGTAAAATTATTATTTTGCTGCCATGTTTACAATATGTTCTTACATATATAGCGACTCAGCCCTCTGTAATCAGAATAAAGGGGCAATGCACTCTTCAGTCTTCACCCTCACATGTTTGCAGTTATTTGCTATCAAGCCAATTTCCTAAGTACATTGTGCCTTTTGAGAATAAGGGCACAAGAGAGCCTCAGAAAATTTTCTTTTTCTGCTTCATTTGGGAAAAAAATACTTCAGTTTTGGTGATTATGGAAAATATGACACAGGATTTATGGGATGATTGAAAAGGTACTTGTGCAGCTCTTTTGAAATCTAACCGGCATTTATTTGGCATAGATGTGTCCCCAGGCTGCACCTAGGATTGAAACTTTCACCTGTTAAGTTTCTACTTAGTACCCACAGAGACAAGCTCCGCTGCAGGTTTAAAATCAGTACTGGTGTCATTGTTGAAGAGGTATATCTTCTTTATTGTTGATTATTTTTAGTATCATGGAGTACTTTAATGCCAACGGAACCACAGGTATCAGAAGGATCTCCTGCTGAAAAAGCTGGAATCAAAAGAGGTGATGTTGTTAGATCGTTGAATGGAGAATGTTTTTCTACCACGGTAGAGGTACGTGTATTACAGATGTATTATGCTCCCATTAAGTGAAGTAGAAAGAATATGTTCCCACTAATATCCTATACTTTGTGATCTTGATACTTAGTACTTGTTGCAATTTTCAGCTTGAGGGAATACTTATGCGTATATGTGAGGTTAGTCTTGGTAAAGGATATGGCATCGGTTCCAATGTGGATCTGGCAGTGAGTTTAACTTCTATTTGTGATTTACTTTATTTCTTCTATTTGTGCCTATACTTCAATTGGAGGTGGTCTGAACATGTAACTACAAAAATTGAACAAATTGGACCAGCTCTTGAGAATTTTTTGTGTGTTCTTTTACCCACATCTGCTTTGATATCGTGCTTCTATGCTTTCAGCTGTCCTTTTACATTTTCCCTTTTTTTTGCGAAAGACATTTTCCCCATTGTTGTTTGCCAATGTTCCAATGAACTGAGCTACGTTTATTTCTTGCTCAGATTCAATAATGTATATGCTTTTTAACATCACAGGTTGATCTATTCCAGATACGCAAAAAAAGAAACTGCACTAAAAAATTGACATTAAATGTATCTGAGGATGTGGAAATCATTGCAGAAGGTATGTATCCCTTCTTTCAAATCCGGTCTCATCTCTGCTAAAGTATCTTAATTTGGTTTCTTCTTGATGTTAGAACAATTGTTATTTACCTTTTCCTTGAAATCAGATGATCTAGTTATGCGTGTTACAATCTTATTGCAGTCTGGACTGAATTTTCATTCTCAATTTAGGTTAAGTGGTTAATATCAATTCTTATGTGTGAGACTTTTTTAAAAAAATATTCAGTTTTATTTAGCTTCTACTTGATGTTTGTGGATTACACCTGGAACAACTTCATTTTGCCTACCAAGCTAAACTAAGAATTATTATTTTTATAACATTTTGCCTTCCATGCTATACTATGATTTACTGACCTGGATGTTTATTTGAGGTGTTTTCCGCATATCCACATTGATGTGGCACTAGCATGTTTTGGGAAGAAATGCTATGCTTTGTGCTGAAATTGTGAATTGTGTCAGTACAACCTGATGCTAGTTTGGTTTTGAACCAATATGTTTGCATTCCAAAATTTTATTCCTAGAGCATCTCATGGCTAAGGGTGACATGTTGTATGTTATTCCTGCAGTTGATGACCAAATTGACAGGTTGCCTGACATTTTATGCCTAATTTCAAATTTGCTTCTTGCTATATATTATAATGTCTTTTTCCTTGTGATGCTGCCATTTTTGCCCTCCAAACCTGCATCCTCTTATTGAAATAATAGTTAAATATACGATTAGGACAATAGTAGTAATCTGCATCCATCCCTTTTTTGGGGAAAAAAATGTACTCGTGTAGCAACCTTGATACCCTTTCAATTCCTTTCTAGAAGAACATAAGCCCATGATAAAAAAAAAGCAATGCAGATGGTTGGCTGCAGCACACCAATGCTACAATTCTGTTTGTCTGCTGATCGCAAACGGAGGATGAAGATAAAGGTCCTATTCTCATATGGATGATGAGGAAGTCGATGGGAGTAGATTAACAAAGATAATACTAAGAACTAGTTAAGAGAAAATAGTTATTACGTGAGAATGTTGTGAACAGATAGTTGAATTTGTGTTTTTTCCATTAACATTTGATACAACAGGTGTCTTATTCTTAACTGATCTTCTATTATCTAATGATAATGTTTTTATTATGTAGGTACCTATACTGTCTCTGCAAGAACGAAAAACTCTGTTGACTTGAACTCAGGTAAATCAATTATGTTGCTTTCCATTTTCGTTTGTATTGAGTTTGTCTATAACGAAACAGTAAAACTGGGTCTGTGAAACACAACATGATGAAGTATATTCTACTTCTATCAAGCTTTTGGGATATGCTTCTAATAACCAACGAATAGCATGCCCTCTTGTTTATATCCTTTTTCAACTAGGTCTGTGAAACACAACACGATAAAGTATATTCTACTTCTATCAAGCTTTTGAGATATGCTTCTAATAACCAACAAATAGCATGCCCTCTTGTTTAGATCCTTTTTCATGCAGTGTTCCCGGACACCCGTGTCCTAATTTTTTTACCAAATCAGACACCCCGCACCCGTGTCGGATTCTGAGTGGTATTTAGTGTGTCCAAAAGAAAAGTTGCCGAATCGGATACCTGCACCGGAGTCGGACACGGACACCCGCACCCGTGTCCATGTAACACTGATTTCAGGGGGTACCAAAACCTCACAAATTGTGCTATTTGATAATGTATATGGGAAATCTAGTGCGGGATCTGTATTGAGCATGCATTAACTGATAATCCTAGTAATAAAAAATCTTTTAATTTTGACTATCAGGACAGGAGGCACCTAGGCGCGGGTGTCAGTGAAGTAAGCTATAAGTGGAGTTGGCTCTACGAGGTTGGCATGTTTTGAGCATCTGTGGCGGGTAGGCATTCTTGTAACATTATCGTGGACGAAGTGGACGATCATTGTCTCTTTGGATGTGTGTGCTATGTGCTTCTTGCACCTCGTGAACGCACTGGTACTATCTGCTTATTGTGTTTTTCTTGGTGGGTCTCTTATTGGTCTCAAGCAAGGCAGAAAGTGCCAGTGCGTTCACGAGGTGCAAGAAGCAACATGAGCACCAGGCTATTATGTTCCTAAGGGTATGGTATGTCGCCTTCGCCGTTCTCTTTATGGTCTCAAGCAAGATCCCAAGTGCCAGTGCGTTCACGATGATTCACCAATGACAAATGTAGACTAGCTAGATAGGCAGCTTGGAAGTACTTCAACCAATGAACATGAAGTTGGTAACGTGAGGAGGAGTTGGTAACGTGAGAAGGACTTGCATTATTCTATGCGCTGATTTAACTCCAATATGGGATGAACGAACTGGTCTTCTCATCTCATGAAGATTCGTGGCACGATACTTTTTTTTCCTGTAATTTGGATTCGAGATGTATTTCTCTTCTCATATGCTAAAGTTGAAGTTTTGTAGATTAAATTGAGTTATCGAAAACTAGTTGGAAGTTGGAACCCTTTAGTTATTGGAATTTATAAGCATGTTTTGTCTCCCCAAGGTAGAGGGAAAACGAAAAAATGGAGCGAGGATGGCCGTTGCTTTTACCGTAGAGAGTGACCATAGAGGCAGTCGCAATATTAATATGCTACAAGGCAAACTAAAAAGTTGAAGTAACCGTTAAACTAACACCTGCTAAAATTCGTAGCTGGGCTGCCAACCCCTAACTGACTGGGGCCAAGGTATAAATTATGATTTTAGGGTGCGTTCGGATCTTTTTGCGAGGTACTTCTGTTCGTTTAAGCTAGCAGTGTTTTTTTCTTAGTAAAACCAGCACCAGCAGGCTTGCGCTAGCAAGGATTTAGCTTGCTGCCGCGGTAGAGCGGATTCAGCTCGTCTGGCCGGGCAAGGATTCGCTCGCCAGCAAGAGTGGAGTTCAAATTTGGATGTGATTCAAATTCGAATTTTGTTTTAAAACCCGAAACCTTAGCTAACCCAACCGCTAATTGACCTAGACCTGCCCACAAATCTGTCTGGGCCAACACCCGTGCCGGCCCAGCGCGAGCCATCTGAGCCCAGCACCACACCTGCACTCTCTCCCTCTCTCTTGCCTTCACTGCCAAGCGGGGCCCATAGGCCAGCCTCCATCTCCTGTTTCAAATCCTTCTCCCCGACCCCACGACACCGTCGAGCACAGCGCGCTGACCCCGTTTCCGCCGTTCCGCCTTCCGCGCAACGGGATTCCCCGTCCCGCAGTCACGAGACCGCCCCCCGTTCCACTCTGCAGCCACTGCCAGCGGGCCCGCCCGAGAGGAAATCCCCGTCTTGCCCCTGCTTTTCGCTGCGACCAATGGCGACGCGGCCAGCCCATGCCTGCCCCGGCACCCGAGCCTTCTTCATCCCACCTGCCCACCAGCCGAGCCGCTCCGGCGCTATAAAACAATGCCCGCGGCCCTGCCGGCACCAGCAAAACCCTAGGGCCCTAGGGGTCCGCCGCTGCCACCGAGAAAGGGAAGAGGGGAGGGGCCAGGAGATGTGTATAAGAGACAGGGACAATAG
>OAMR01000887.1:172538-195632 GCA_900205405.1 Echinochloa crus-galli
CCCTGCCGGCGCCAGCAAAACCCTAGGGGTCCGCCACCGCCACCGAGAAAGGGAAGAGGGGACGGGGGCGAGGAAGGACGAGGAGAAGCCGGGAGCCTCCGCGAGGAGGAGGAGCTGACCAGCGCCGTGCCCGAGCCGGAGAAGCACCAGTAACGCGCCGGCGCCGCTTGCCTCCTCTACCCCAAGCGTACCGCGAGCTCGCCGACGACGACGTCCCCGTCCCCAAGCCTCGCGCCCTCGCCACAAGCCTCGCCGAGCCTGGAGAGGTGAGTCCCCCGATTTCGCCGTCCCTGTTGCCTGCCTGTGATGTGGCGTGCCTTCGCGCGCGCAGGCGGAGCGGCTTTCCCCTCGGCGGCGCGCGAGCACGCTTCCGAAAGCGCCGGCCTTTGAGACGCTTTGCGCGCTCGCGCGGCCAAGCCGCTTGATTCGGCCGCCCATCGTCGCCGTCCTGGCCGGTAATAATGGCCTTGGCGCCTTGGCGGGGACGTGCTCGGGGCGGGCCGCCTTGTCGAACCAGCCTTTGGCAAACCCTGCGGAAAAAAAAATGGCCTTTCCTGCGCGCGCCGCTCGCCGCGGGCACAGGTTACTGTTGTCCCGCGCGCTCGCCACCGCCGTCCACATCGTGTGCTCACCCTCTGAGGACCACTCAGCCCGCCCATGAACCCACCAATCCGCAACGTCGCGCCGAGCGCCCGACGGAAATCTCTGCGACATTTCGTCGAACAACCATAGGGCATCCACTGGCTGCAGCCACAGCTGCCCCGCACGGCCACATCTTTACCCACACCAATACCGCGACCACACGGAGATCCAACCGCAGCAGCTGAACCTACCGAACAGGCCATGAATAAGCCCACTAATCTGACAGCCCGAACAGGGCCGGCCCTGAGATTTGAGGGGCCTAGGACAAAGTTAAAAAATGGGGCTCCTTTGATTAGAGTAATACTCACAGAAATATTACTAAATATGGGGTATAACTCTGAAACCCCTAAATATAATCTATTCCTCACCAATGTCCAGACTATGAATGATCAGTGGACAATTGTAGTTAACAGTCTAATAGTCGTTCATAAGTTAAAATGAAATATCAATTCATCTATGATCATTGCATTCTGGAGCATGACATGCTCTTTTTGATCCTATGTAATAGAATGCTGAATCTGGACTTTTGACTTTTGGCATTGCAATCGGACTAGGATAATCCACTAATCAAGAAAGTAATCTAACAATCTTGATAAAAAACGGGTTTTATCATTAGGGGCCTGGGTAAAATGATACTACATCCGGCTATTGCCTTGATTTGCTTTGCTGTCAGGTGCCTGCTTGCTTGCATGTGCAGCGTCGTAGGTGCTAGTCGATGAAAAAAAGAAACCAGAGAGCAGACGCTAACAGCGGACAAGCCAGAAGAGGAGAAGCGCAGTCACACAGCCCTGTATTGCTTAGCTCGCTCAATCAGCCCTGCTTTACGTATATGGCTATAGTAAATACCTACTGTACACTTAGCTGGAGAGGGGCCCCATGGCTTCGGGGGCCCGGGGCAGTCGCCCCTCCCTGCCCGCCTTAGGTTCGGCCCTGAGCCCCAACCCACCTGGCCGTTTTTTTTAATTGGGAATGATGTTAGCGTATGCGTATCTGTTGATTCTGTTGCTGTATCGTTTTCATTGTACAACAGATGGCGGCGCCCCGTCCAACTGAATTTTCTCAACAACTGGCAAGATGGGTCATGGAGAAGAGTATGCCTTCGGTGGTGCAAGTGACATATAATGCAAAGAGGAAACAGGCAGTGAAAAATTATATGGAGAAAATGGACCCTACTGAATCAGAAGAAGTTAGAAAAGCAATGGAGGGAGAGAGAGAGATTAAGTGGCCAGGAAAGGTGTTCAACAGGTTTCGTTGTTGGAGGAACTTCGGAGCATATGTATGTTCTCACCTGTGCTCACTCATTGGATCATGTGTTTGACCAATGGACACCAATCCCTGTACAGAAGATCAATCAGCTTTTCAAGGTCACTATCCTGTGTCATCATGCAGAAAGAAGACATCGGCTTGATCTATCAGTGCCTCAAAGGGTTGTTCAAGCAGTAGTTTCTCAAGTTCATTGTCAAATGGACCTCCTCCTCCTTCGAGTGAGACTGCCTGAACTGACACAATGCTGTCAAGAGCCACATCCACCTTTGTCTCTTGCTCCCACCTCTCCGGAATCCCTGGACAAAGTTGTGGTAGTTTCTTGGCCACCTTATAAACCCCGGACAACATGTGTAGGGGAAACATCATGCAACGAGAGAGAGTACAACGATGTGTTTCTCGATCATCGTGATGCATATAGTATGAGGTTGTCTGAAATTGCTGTCTTGGCTGATGAAGGAAGTTCTGGTGCTCCAATGCTGAATGCTGATGCCAATGTGGCTGGTGTATTGCACGGTGGAGCGCAGAGCAGTATGTGCTACTTCGTTTCCCTTGAAGATGTCAGACACGTCTTGATGTCCTGGGGTAAGAGAAGTACTTTACATTGAATTAATGAACTTTTGATGTGATTTTCCAACTCTGACAAATTATTTGTGTTTTAGGAGTTATCTGATGAACAAGACAAGTTGAATATCCTGAGAAATCAAAGATTAGTCTCCTAATTATGTTGATCTATATCATTATATATATGTTTGCCAACAGATTTTTGGAATGCAATCTTGGCTTTAAGAGTGCAAAAGAATTGTTTTTGATGGAACATGAGTAGCGGATTTGTTGCTTCTAAGTGGTTGAGCCTCCCAAATTCTCTTTAATATCCTCATGAATCCACTCTATCTTTATATCTATGTGATATTAAGAGAGGAGGAGTGCTTTCTAAGCTAGTTGGTAATAAAGCAATTCTATTGATTTGGAAAAAGTGGTTTGACACAAAAGTCTGAGCTTTTCATAAAATCTTAGCTGTTGTGGTCTTGGGCCACAAAAATTTGTGTGTTACCTGAAAATGTTCACACTTAGTACTAACATAGGACATGGGGTCATGTTATGTTCATTTAGACTGTAACACACAATCTGAAATAGTTCAAAGTAGAAAATGGACCTTTTATTTTGGTGAAAGTAAATTGCAGGTTGAGGAACTTGATTATGTTGCTACTGATTGGGATAAAATCACTGCCATTGTTTCTCTGGAGTTTTAGTTAAAGTTATTTGATGCATCTTACCTATATGAACTGGCACCAATTTGGTTTATAGGTCAACAGCTACAGTTCAAGCATCTCTTAGGATCCTTTTAGACAACTGGTAAATCTTGCAGCTACATGACCCCATGTCCTACGTTAGTACTAAGATCCTTGTAGAAGTTCCTTTTAGACAATGGCAGCGATTGATGGGCAGTGATTTGGTTTATAGGAACTTCTATGCTAGTGATTGACCCCACGACATATGTTAGTAGGTACTGATGTTGATGCTTTTGCCAGGTTGAGTAACTGGCTGCGATTTGGTTTATAGATCAACAGATACACTTCAAGTTGCTGATAATTTTTTCTTCTTGAAGAATATACCTTATGATGTTTAGCCAACAGAGGGTTTTGTACACCCATATATTGCCGTAAATCTTGCAGTTCTTATTATTGAGACCGTTTTATAACTGAATGACCATATGTATCTAAAATAGTTCTATGCACAACCAGTTCAAAGCTATATTGTGCCCTGTGACGGTCTCAAGTCATGTAAATGTTTGCTATGCTACTGGATTAACCTATATTATGTATATATACTGCGCAGGAAAGTAAGGCATTTGCTTTTTTTATATACAGCCAAGTATTTTTCTTTCATTAAGTCATTGTTGATTGCTGATTTGTTCACTTTCACTGCAATAATTCTTTGATGTGCGCTGGGTTCTTGTTGTACAGATAGCAAAGCATCTCTTAAGATCCTTTTAGACAACTGGCCAAGTTGTTTCATTTCATCAATTTTTCTTTCTTTTTCTATCCAGCATGTTCCTCCATGTATATTTTGTATTTCTGTATTTTACCTTTATTGAACAAAAGGTATCAGTAGGGATCTCCCTTACTGTTTTGGGAAGAAAAGAGCATAGGACAATTAGTGTTAGTAGTGTAATTTGATGATATGTAGGACTTACATTTGTGACGATACCATTTTCTATCTTGAAGGTAGTGCTTGTTTGGTTGATTTGGAGTTCAGAACCTAGCAGTATGTTCACTTACCAATTTGTTCTGAATCAATATCTTGTTTGGTGCTATGCACTGCTATACAGATGTGTTTGATGCCTCCATAAGTATGGTTTGCTTTCTGGAATGTTCCTATGCCGTGCCTTCATTCTTCTCCTGTTTGTTTCTTCTGCCTTTCTAGGTACGTACATGCTTAACAGTTTTAACGTGCTGTCCTTTGTTGTTCATCATCTCTTTCCTTCTCTCTTTCTTTTTTTCATGAGCGCACAGGAAACCTCGATGATCTGTACCTGCCTTTCATCTGCAGATGTTGATATCTATGTTTAAGGATATAAACCCAAAGGGTAGACAGTGGATTGTTTGCTCAGAGGTCTCTACTATGTTGGATATTCTAGAAAAATGTATGGTGACAAAATGTCATGTTGATATGATCTTGCTTGATCTCAGGTAATAGATGTACATCTATCAGGGAATTCTAATCTACTCTGGTTTAATCTTCGTCCCATGCTGTGTATCTGCTTGAGGATCTAGTTTCTTTTCCATCTGTTTTTTTTTCCTGAACTGCTGTGTATTAGTACAATGTATTTTTGCTTTTACACTGGTTGCATTAAGCATTCTTTAGGGGACTGCTATGTATGGTGAGGTTGGATAACATCGGCCCATCGTTCTCTTATTCATACTAGACATGTCTTGATTTTTCTACATGCTCTCCTTTTCTCCCTTAGTGTTCTATGTGTTTTCACTACTCCAGAACCCTGGATCACAAACGGTTGGGAACCGCTATCACAAACGGTTCTCAGAATCGTTTGTGATATGCCGTTTGTGATGCTCGGGCATCACAAACGGTTCCAGAACCGTTTGTGATGCTGCAGCATCACAAACGGTTCGTGGCAAACCGTTTGTGATGTCGAGCATCACAAACGGTTCGTGGCCACAACCGTTTGTGATGCTGAGGATATCACAAACGGTTGTGGCCACGAACCGTTTGTGATGTCTGCAGCATCACAAACGGTTGATGCCACAAGCCGTTTGTGATGTCTGCAGCATCACAAACGGCTTGTGCATCAACCGTTTGTATTTTCTTTTTTTTATTTTTATACAGCACGTATACAGCCCATATACACATCACAATCACATATACAGCACATATACACATCACAGGCACATATAGAGCTCAAAGATATCATATATTCACATCATAATCACAATCAATAATATTTGACAAGTTTTGAACTTAAACCAAATTTGAAACTTATTACAAGTCCAACGAATCTAAATGTTCTACGTATGCCATGTGTCTTACACCTTCATAATGTTAAACTCGCCTTGTTCGCTCACAATTTCATCCATAATGAACCCAGCTAGTTGTTCTTGGAGTGCTAGTATCTCTCCTGCAAGCATCTCCTCAGCACCTAGTTCTTTTTCCTGCATAAATGGCATTAGAATCAAAGGAATGCATTAGCATATGGTTTCAAAATAAATTTCAGAAAGCAAAGGTCATGATTAGATTGGTAGATTAGTACGAACCATTTGTTCTAATGCCGAAAAGTCATCTCCGCTGTATTGGTGGATGTAGTGCATCGCATAGAACCCGCATGTGCAGGTACCCGGCCGCTGTCTTTTAATCCACTTAGCATCATCTACGGTGAACCTTTTCTGATAAGGTCTAAACATCCCCGGGTGCTTTTTACAGTACATTGCGAATATCCTAAACAACATTAAATAGTAATTGAGGGTGGGTTGATGAAATAAAACATAATACGACTCGATACAACGAACCAACACAACATTAAATACTTACGTGTCAAGCACTTCGAGCAGTGGCTGGATGAGTTCCGAGGCCTTCTTAATGAGTCGAGAACCGTTATGTGGCTATTTAGAAGGGAGATTTCCAAGACAACAAAATGCATCCTGTAAACATTTCACACATGTTAGAAAATAGAAAAATGATTCATGTTATTGTATAGATGCATGTAACTAGGAACACACTTACGAGCAGTTGTACGGTAGAATTATGCGTTCTTTCTCTTTCAGCGCGCAAAAAGCAGTGTACAGATAACGGTGTGTGTCAGGGTTATGCAAGGACGATTCATTTACCGCACACGGGTCCAAGAAGGCTACATCTTTGCATATCCCTCTTCGCCTAAAAGTTTGGGCCTCCATCCTACAGAAAGATCAAGTTATGAGAGTTTATGTCGTCAACAAAAGAACGGAAGAGATTTAGTTACGATACTTACAAGCACCAAAGGAAGACGATGCTGACATCGAGGTAGTCTTGTTGGTACAACTGATATAGATGAGTAAACTCAATCCACAGTATGGTATGAGTTTCTTTCTCGTCGTTCTTGCCGAACCATTCGATTGGGTACCTGACCCCAAATTGTTCAGAACCCCCTTGAGTTTTGTACCATTGATTCAGTTGCCTCAACCTCGTTGGTAGATTAGGGACATCCTCTGGGCGAACCAGGTCGTTCCCCAACACAAACGGCCATTTTGGTGGCGTGAGAGGCGCGAATGGCATATCCACTTGAGGGGTGTCTTGTTGCAACATATGAAGGTCTTGTGTTGAGAGACCGGTTTCTTCTAGGAATTTCTGCCTAGCTGCTTCCTCTCTTTCCGCAGCGGATTGTAGGAGCGCTTCCTTGCTGAAGGAACGTGTCGCCCTTTTGGACGTTATACGCTCAAATTCTGACTTGCGCTGTTTGTTATTCCCTGTCTGTTTTACCAATGCCATCTTGGTAAAATGATCAATTGCAGACTGGGGTACCACTACATCCTCCTTAGCAGGGAGCAGGGATGTTATGCTTCCACTCACCGGTTTTTTCTTCGACTTTCTCTAAGGCGGGCTTGAAGCGGCTTGTCACCGCTTCTGCGTCTTAGGTGTCGTTGGGTCCCTAGGAGGCGGACTTGGTTCCATAGGAGGCAGACTTTGTTGCCTAGGAGACGGACTTGGTTCCCTAGGAGGCGGACTTTGTTGCCTAGGAGGCGGACTTTGTTCCCTAGGTTTGCTAGGATCATTGATGTCGCCCTCGTCATCTGACTCCGAATCAGATTCGCCAAAGGATATAAAGCGTTTGCGCCACCCGACAATGCAACCAAGGTTATCTCTCAACCGTACGGCGTCATCCTCCGCTGGAATTTCCAGCTCCACTCTGTCGTACCGCTTTTTGACTAGTGCATCAATTGTGACTCGTGGAAAGCCAGCGGGCAATTCACGGCAATGCAACACCTCTCGTTCCTTAGTAGGCAGAGCTTGACCAATGGCCACCTTGGTCTTAATTAACCCTAACATCGCATATAACTTGCAACTTCAAGGTTCCGTGATATCATCCACTGGAAATCTCAATTTGGGATCTTCTACGATGGGATGGGGATGCACGTTACTCCCGCAGCTGCTCCGGATGCATCATTGGGCTAGGGAGAGCTGAGCCGCCATCTAATGCTGCAACAGGCCCACGCTGGCTCAATTGAAACTCTTCACGCAGCTTATCATGTGAAGCCTGCATTTCGTCACGGACCTGTTGCAAAAGCCACTCGTAGTCTGCCTGTTGATGAGCTTTGCCCCGAGACCGACTTCTGTACGAGCCCGAATCTGCCTCAAACCCTTTGTCCCACGGAACGATTTCGGCACCTCATGTGCATCCGGGATGCTCTTTGTTTCCCAAGGCACGGGTAAGGGCATCATTCTCCCTTTTTGATTCAAAGGAACCTGAGGCAATATCTAAATGTGCTTGCTCGATCCGTTTGACCGCTTCTTCGGCACGAGAATCCTTATGGATAAGCTTTCCATCAGGCCCGTATTTACACCCGTGCCCTAGAGCCCAAGTCACACACCTTTGCTCCCAATTTACTGTCTGCAACTCAAAACCACTCCTTTCCAGCTCATTAGCCTGCTTCTCCCACTCGGGTATCTTCCTTACGTACCCACGAGATCCTGTGGTATGTGGGTGTAAATTTTTCTTTGCAATCTCAGTATTTCTGGCGCTAGCTTTTTTGGCTTCTTCAGAGAGCTTGTAATCCACAAAATCTCTCCAAAAAGGTTGCTGAATTGCGCATTCTGAGAAATCTGGATCAGTTCCTTGCAAGACATGGTCTTTGTATAGTGTATGCTTGTAATATTGAAACCGGCAAGCCATTAATTGCAATGCTTTTTTCTTCATCATGTCCTCCGTATCAGGAGGGAAGATGAACTTTTCTTTCAACTTGGTCCAGCATATCTCCTTGGTCGCATCCGGAACTTGCCATTGGGGCTCTTTTTTATTCCTCCACCACCTCCATTTGATGGGAATATTCTGCCTCACTATTTTGCCGATGGCCGTCTTGTAGGGCCCCTGGGCCTCAATAGGATCTGTAGGCTCTCCATTTTCATTGACCTCGAGGATTACAGTTCGGCCTTCCGGCATCTTGCTTGGCCCTCGCTTGGTCTTTCCTTTCCCTGATGACTAATAATTTAGCCAGCAGCAGGCTGTAAAGATTTTTACAGTCCATCTCTTAGCCCACTTGTATAGTGATTTAGCCCTTCATCATTAATACATGACTCACTTGTCTCTCTCACAAAGTTTATTGGTTCTTGTGCCCAAGCTGACTGTAAACTTACAGCCCACCTCACCTCCCCTCCCTCTCATCTTCTCTCCCCCCACCTCATCATTTAGGCAGCCTTCTATAGTTATAATACTTGCTCTTAGCCCGATAGCGTCGTCGTTTCTGCAACCTTGAGAAATCAAAGCGACTTCCCACTGCCCAGAGCTACCTCTCCCGGCTGCCAGAAACACGATGCAGAGAAGAGCAGAAGAGGCACACGTGAGGCTATCTCCTGGTGTGCGGAAGCAACAGCATGCATGCCAAAAAGCCCATACGGGCAGGGTAGTGATCTCAGAGATCGAACAAGACGCTGCATACATGCGTGGCTCCCCGCCTGCGAAAAGCCGCCCCGTCGCTGCGTCGAGCCGCACGGTCATTGACAACTGCTTGCTCATCACCGGCGGCTTCGTTGGGAACTGCTTGCTCATCGCCGGCGGTGAGGTTGAGGAATTGGCTCGGGCTTCCATCTGCATGGTATTCGGGCCCTGATCCATCGGCACCTTGATTGGCCACGTCATCGGTGGCGGGTTGGGCACGACGGGTCTTGACTCGTGAGAAACGACCCATTGTAGCTAGACAAAGATTATTTTATAAGTAATGTGACCTATAGTTAACGTAAGATCATTTATATATTTATTAAACGTATTGGTCTCAACATTCTCCTACAACTTATAAATCCCTAAAATTTGTGCTTATAGAAAATTTTATTTAATGTGCTATAAAAAGCATTAAGTTTAGCCTAGCATAAATAGTTCATAAATAATAACTCAATATGTACTCATAAACATCATGTCAACTTTTGCTACAAGCCTAAGCATATCAAAAGGAACAACATATCCAAAGCTCATTGTCATATCTTGAGCATATTTTGAACTACACCAAGAAAACCTAAAACTTATTTATCAAGTTATTAATTTAACATCCTACACAAGATTCACAAATAAATCATATAAATATCACATCTACTGTACTAGAGGTACTACTTATCATGGCAAAGCCTAGCATAAATCTTTCATAAATCATAACTAAATATCTACTCATAAACATAATGTCAACTTTTGCTACAAGCCTAAACATATCACAAGGAACAACATATCCAAAGCAGGGAGATGTTGGGACCGTGGCGAGGAGACGCAGGACGAGGCAGCTCACCAAGGGGCTCGTCGGCGGCAAGGCGAGGCAGGGAGATGTTGGGGAAATAATTCGTACAAATTCAATAATAAATCGTATAAATCATATACATTCACAAATAATTTATATAAATTCAAAAATAAATCATATAAATCATATAAATTCACAAATAAATCATATAAACTCATATTATTCCAGTCTTACATCATCACACACATGATGAAGGTCTTACAATATTATTCTGATAATACACACATGATCAAAGCCATAATAATTAAGGATATGCCCCATGTCTCATCGCAAGGTAGGTAGATTGAAATGGGTCCCTGATGTCGACCCCTAGAAATCTGTCCACATAGTCTAGTGCATATATTAATGCACTATCTTTTGCCTTATATGGTGCATCACATAGTTCACTGTATATTGTCAACGGGCCTTCACTTGACATCAACGTTACTGAAGATTGAAAACCACCTTGTACTCGTTTTGCGTACGGTTCCGCGAATGAGTATCCCAAAGGTGGCATAAGCTGACGCAGCACTTCTCCCAAACCAAACTCTATGTGTAGGCGGCCAGAATACAGGGTGTCCTATATATACACGAGACATATGTAGAAAGATATAAATACATATGTAACAAAAGGCATGAGTTGCAATAAAAAATCGAAGATATAGTAACTTACGAATTCCGATTCATAAAGAGGCCACATCCTTTTTGGAACTTGTGTGACGTCTGGCTCATTGAGTTGAAGAGACTTCATCTTCAAGAAACTATAGTCTGGAATACAATGGTTCGTATGAATTTCCAACTGTTCTAATGCCTTCCTCACAGCATCGAGTGCAATTCTGATGCCTTCCTCACGGCATCGCGTGCAGCAACATCTTCCTGCATGTATGCTGCAGATTGGACGTGAAAAATAACCGTATCACCAGGATTCAGGTCGCGCAAGGCACTCTCTTGGACTGCAATAGAAACGACATACATCCCATTGTACAAGCCGCTGTTATGTCTCACCACTAAAGGACGGGTGCCACTGATGTGATATATTACTTCGTTGAACCATTGCATTACATTAATAGCCTGGTTTACATATAAATTAAAAATATATCAACATTATGACATAATAATCAATATATGATTGTAGTCATACAAGTATTAAATACATGATATGGTACCTGAGAAAAGCGGTTGTTAGGCTCGACAGGAACGAAGTTGATGAGGCCGTACTCGTCTAATACCGGCCCAGGAGGATGTGCTGGCGGTGGCAGGGGAAGGTCCGGCAGAACATGGTGCGGGTCATGTCCACCACGTCTAGCTGTTTGGCGTTGTCTCGGCATGATTTTCCTAATAAGGATAGCCGGACAAAGGAACAGTATCCAGTTGGACCGAATTGCCTAGAGACTGGTATCTCTCTCTCTCTCCGAATTCCTCTAGTGTCGTCTTGGGTCCACAGAGCTACCGGTCTTTAGGCAATTCGTTCCAAGTGGATACTAAACTGTGTTGCAATACCATTTACTTAAAACTATCAGAAGAAATCATATATATCATTTACGAAAAAAAACAACACATAGAAACTATGGACAATACCAGAGTGACGACCAGAGCGAGGACGACCAGAGCGAGAGAACGAGAGCGAGAGCGACCAGAGCGCGAGGGACTGCGAGAGAGTCGTCGGGAGAGGCCTGCAATTTATGGGCGAGCGGGAGGCAGCTGTGGGCCCACGGGGGCCCACTTTATTTACTTTTTTTGTCATTTGTGCCAATCACAAACGGTTCTTAACAAGAACCGTTTGTGATGCTGACCATCACAAACGGTTATTGTTAAGAACCGTTTGTGATGTTCACAACAATAATTGCTGCATGCCCACCGACACTTTTATTTGTAAAATTAATTGCAAAATCCATATAATAACCAGAAAATCCATATAATAACTAGAAAATCCATATAATTCATATAACTCATTCCAAAATTCATAGAAATTCCATATAATTCACAGAAATTTCATATGCGTTGTTCATATAATTCCATATAATTCCATATAATTCATAGAAATTCCATATAATTCATAGAAATTTCATATGCGTTGTTCATAGAAAATTCATATAATTCATAGAAAATTCATATAACTCATAGAAAATTCATACAACTCATAGAAACTCCATATAAAAGTAGTGCATATAGAACTAGCTAGTTATAGATATTACATGATACACGTATCAATTATTCAATTGACAATGATTTCCTCATCGTGATCAAGCCGCACGTATGCCGGTTCATCGCCATCTTTTTCTTCAAACACAGGAAGGTTGACATCCGGCCCAAGCGGCGGCATGTCGTGGAAGCCGTTCCCTGCTTCCTCGGTTCTATCTTCAACACCGACGATCTTCCTTTTTCCCTGGAGGACGACGTGCTTTCCATGATGAGCGAGGTCCGTTGCGTAGAAGACATGCACTACATCCTTAGCCCAAACAAATGGTTCGTCTCTGTACCCGGTGTTTTTTAGATCGATGACAGTCATTCCGTACTTGTCCTCGAAGACCCCCCTGGGAAGTCTGACCCACTGGCACCGGAATAGAGGGATCTTCAATCGTGGCCCGTAATCTAGCTCCCATATCTCTTCAACGAAACCATAGTATGACTGAATCCGTTGATTGCTGTTGTAAGCATCAATACGAATGCCGCTATTTTGGTTGACACTCTTTTCATCTTGCTTTCTCGTGTAGAATGTGTATGCATTTATGTCATATCCTTGGAACGTGGTCACTGTACTTGATGGTCCGATGACCAACAAATCGAGCTCACTACTCCCGGTTTCAGCGCCACACAATTTTAATCTCAACCAGTCGGCAAAGGTTTCTCTATGTCTTTTCTGGACCCAAGATCCTGACCGTCCACTGTTCTGGTCATGTAGTTCTTTCACGTGCATATCGATATATGGGGCAACTACGGACGCTTGTTGTAGAACAGTGTAATGTGCTTGCCTGAAAGCATCAATGTCTTTGACAAGTACCCGCCGTCGGCCGATCGTTCCTCTCCCACCTAGCCTTCCCTCATGACGTGATACAGGGACACCAACAGGTTGTAGATCCAAATAGTATGTGCAAAACTCAACCGCCTCCTCTGTCTCCCATCCAGCAGCCATGCAACCCTCTGGTCTGAATCTGTTTCTAACGTACTTCCGAAGAACACTCATTAACCTCTCGAAAGGAAACATCTGATGCAGAAACATTGGTCCAAGGGATTTTATCTGTGCGACCAAGTGAGTAAGCAGATGCACCGACATATCAAAAAATGTTGGTGGGAAATGCATCTCGAGCCTATTTATAGCATGGATCAGGTCTTCTTGAAGCTTGTCTAGCGTGGTCGGATCTATGACCTTATGCGAGATTGCATTGAAGAAAGAGCACAACTTAATGAGAGGATCTCGGACCTTAGTTGGGAGCACACCCCTTAGAGTAACTGGAAGCAGTTGGGTCATGATAACATGACAGTCGTGGGCCTTCAAGCAGCTCATGTTGAATTTTGTCTCTTTTTTGTTCACCAGCCTTCTAATGTTGGAAGAGTATCCGGTTGGCACTTTAAGTTCATCAAAGAATTTACAAATCTTCTTTTTCTCTTTGTCACCCAGTGTCCACGCAGCAACCGGAAGTTTCTTCTTCCCATCAGGTTGTATAATAGGGTGTAGTTCTGGCCTGACACCCATCTCTTCTAAGTCCTGTCGAGCTTCGAAGGAGTCTTTTCCTTTCCACTTGGCCTCCATTAACGTGCCGAGTGTGCTCTCAGCCACATTTTTAGTTAGGTGCATGCCATCCAATGCGTGCCGGACATTCAAGATTTTCCAATAAGGAAGTCTCCTAAACAAAGAGTTCTTTTTCCATATGGAACCGGTTGGTGCGTGTACACTTCCTTTTCCCATTCCAAAAACCACTTCAACTTTGCTCACTATTTTGTATATCTCACTCCCATTGCGGTACTTCAGAGGCAAGCGGTTATCAATTGTACCATCAAAGGATTTATTGTTCCAACGATATGGGTGGTCTCGACGAAGGAACCTACGATGCCCCATGTAGACCATCTTCTTGCTTTTGTTCAACCATCTAGCGTCAGTGTCATCGACACAAACCACACAACCATTATAGCCCTTTGTAACCTGGCCTGATAGGCAACCAAGGCCATGTAGGTCAGTTATTGTTACGAACAACATTCCTTTTAATGTGAAGTGTTCTCGCTTGTATTCATCCCAAACCTTCACACCTTCATTCCACAACGAAAGCAGGTCATCCACCAATGGCTCTAGATACACATCAATATCATTTCCAGGCTGCTTTGGCCCTTGGATCAGCAAAGGCATCATAATGTAGGTCCGCTTCATACACAACCAAGGGGGAAGGTAGTATATGCAAAGAGAGACGGGCCAGGTGCTGTGTTTGCTGCTAACCATGTTAAAAGGATTCATCCCATCCGTACTCAAGCCGAACCTTACGTTCCTGATCTCCTTTGAGAATGTTTTCTTGAAATGATAATCAATAGCCCTCCACTGTGAACCATCTGCCGGATGCCTAAGCTTTCCATCTTTCAGACGCTCTTCTGCATGCCAACGCATAAGCTTTGCCGTCTTCGGGTTAGCAAATAGCCGCTTCAACCGAGGAATTATGGGGAAATACCAGACGACCTTGGCGGGTGGCCTTTTATTCCTGTCACATGTCATATGTATAGCTGACTCGGACTTGTACCTCGAACTTTCGCACACTGGGCATGCATCCAAATCCTTATAGTCACCACGATACAGGATGCAATCTTTTGGACATGCATGGATTTTCTGTACCTCGAGCCCCATTGGACATATCATTTGCTTCGCCTCGTACGTGTTCTTAGGCAACCCATTCGGGCTTGGAAGCATCTTCCCCATAAGATCCAACAAACTGTCAAAGCCTGTGTCCGATAGGCCATTAGATGACTTCAACTCCAGTAGCAAGAGGTCAGCTTCAAGCTTGGACATGCTGCAGCCATGGTACAAAGGAGTTTTGGCATCCTGCCTCATCTGCTCTAACTTCTTCAAATTCTTCGCATCAAGGCATTCTGGCTCACCATCACGTATCATCTGGTCAATGCCATCCATCACATCATCATCTGCTAATGTCTCTGCAAAGTTATCCATGAATGATCCATGGTCGACATTTCCCGTATCATTTGGTTGTGTGGCTTCATTCTCACCACGTGTGGCCTCTTGGAACGTTTTCCGCAATTTCTCAACCACATTTGGTTGTGTGGCTTCATTCTCACCACGTGTGGCCTCTTGGAACGTTTTCCGCAATTTCTCAACCACATTTGGTTGTGTGGCTTCATTCTCACCACGTGTGGCCTCTTGGAACGTTTTCCGCAATTTCTCAACCACATTTGGTTGTGTGGCTTCATTCTCACCACGTGTGGCCTCTTGGAACGTTTTCCGCAATTTCTCAACCACATTTGGTTGTGTGGCTTCATTCTCACCACGTGTGGCCTCTTGGAACGTTTTCCGCAATTTCTCAACCACATTTGGTTGTGTGGCTTCATTCTCACCTTCCTCCCCATGCTTGTTCCAAACCCTGTAGTTTGCCATGAAACCCCTACACAACAAGTGCCGTCGGATCTGCTCGATGTTTTGAAACTGCTTCTGGTTTTTGCAATCAATGCACGGACAATATTGATATCCATCGCTTGTTTGGTACGACCTCGCAGCATTCACAAAGGAGTCAACCCCGTTGACAAATGAGTCATTTGAACTGGCAACGTACATCCAACCTCGTTCATCCATCTATTACAAACAAAATGGGTTTGTCCTTAAACCAATATTCCAATAAAAATAATAATGCCAAATTATTTGCAAATCAGTTGCACCGCTAGATACAAACCTTTGAGTCAAGTGAGTGGATCAAATTGAGCCGAGGACCAAATTGAACGAAGTGGAGCCGAGGACAAAATTGATGAAGAAATTGATGACCAACGGCCTAGAGGCAAAAAAATCGAGTTTTCATCACATTCTTCTAAATTTTGCATCTATTCAAGCTTCAAGAAAGTAAGCAAAGCAAGTTAGATACTAACTTTGTTGGAATGGAGTGAGAGCTACACATTTCGATAATCCATGAATAAATTGATGAAAAACGGCCTAGAGAAAAAAAAGAGATCTTTCATCATATTTGTATCAATTTTGCAACCGTTCATGCTCGTAGAAAGTAAGCAAAGCAAGTTAGATACTAACCTTGTTGGAATGGAGTGAGAGCTAACCATTTCGATAATCCATGAATAAATTGATGAAAAACGGCCTAGAGAAAAAAAAGAGATCTTTCATCATATTTGTCTCAATTTTGCAACCGTTCATGCTCGTAGAAAGTAAGCAAAGCAAGTTAGATACTAACCTTGTTGGAATGGAGTGAGAGCTAACCATTTCGATAATCCATGAATAAATTGATGAAAAACGGCCTAGAGGAAAAGAGATCTTTCATCACATTTGTCTCAATTTTGCAACCATTCAAGCTTCTAGAAAGTAAGCAAATCAAGCTAGATACTAATCTTGTTGGATTGGAATGAGAGCTACACATTTCGATAATCAATGAATAAATTGATGAAAAATGGCCTAGAGGAAAAAAAAGAGACACTTCAACACATTTGTCTCAATTTTGCAACAATTCAAGCTAAAGAATCATGGAAGAATGCCTATCATGTGTCCTCAAGCTAGTTACTAATGATCCACCTACTAAATTCGAGTTGATCCATTGAATTTCATGAGAAATGAGCTCTAGAGAGGATGAAAGAGCCCCTCCATCAAATTCATGTCAAATTTCAAATTTAGTGGTTCAAACAAGCTACAAATTGGAAGAGTTGAGTGTTACCAACCTCAAAAAAAGTTGATGGAGAGCTTTCTTCAAAAAACGTGACCTTTCTTGAGCAATTGGGTGAGAAATGGCCGCAACGATGGTGAAAGAAATGGTGGGCGTCGGGTTGGAGAAGAAGAGTGGGAGGGGGAAGTGGGGTTTTGTACTGTGTCAGACATCACAAACGGTTCTAAACACAAACCGTTTGTGAACGGTTTGAATTCAAACCGTTTGTGATGGACCTCATCACAAACGGTTCCAAGGCTGGCTGGACAGGTAGCCGTTGGAACCGTTTGTGATGAGGGCATCACAAACGGTTTCCTAGAACCGTTTGTGATATTGAGTTCTGTAGTAGTGTTTCTCCACGTTTTCAGGTGAAGAACCGTCGAGTTGAAACAGAGCTTGCCGTTGGTATAAATACCATGATGTCTATGAGGTCCGTGAATTCGTGAACAGGTGCTTCCTATTTCATCTATCACTCAGTACACTGCTATCTCTGATTAGTCTTTGTTTCTGTAATTATTTTAATTCTTTATTCAGTGAGATCCATTCTTGATTTACAAGTTCAAATGGATGATATGAGTCACTCAAACGTGTTACCACACCTGAACAGTCCACACCGGAGCAGAGGGAGGTGACGGCGGCGGCGACGCCCATCAGCAGCGGCGGGCAGTGTTCCACCCACATGTACTACGAATCAGCAAGCATTGCAACAACCGAACTGACACTACAACTACAATTGAGTACAGACTACAGAGATTGCTCTAATCAGAGCATCACACAGCTAGAGAGAAAGACCACATACACGTCTGTACTAACGTCGGCAGTACCTTGCGCAAGTCTTCGATCGGCTGGTAATCTCTTCTGCCAGTACCTTGCTCAAGGCCTCTGCTGATCTGGACCCGTGGTCCTTCAGAGCAACAAACATAGAACACAAAGAGTTGCTCAAAACTTGGAGTCATCTTCTAGTGAATGTAATAGGCTAATTCTGTTGTTTCCCCACCTCCCCCTCTACTCCCATCCTTCGCAAATCCTATGTATGCCACACTCCTTGCATATTTATGAAATGTCGCCTGCCGTAGGTTCCTCAAAAAAAAAAAAATCATGACTTGCCAGCCTCCTTTAGTGCTTTGTGTTCGGCAAACAATGCGCATCACATTCCAAGAGCCCATGCCACACCTGGCACCTCCACAGGCACTACTGCACATACATAATATCCTCCATTACGCGCGCTCATTTCTGAACATGCTCCAGAGTTGTTGCCTGACCACACCCCCATCCTTGTAACAGTTCCAGCAGCAGCATTCCCATCTAATAAGACTCCCTAGCTCTCATCAAAACAGGATCTAGTGATCTGGGAATTGCTGGGTCCATATGCTCACTACATTCAGCATCGCCATACCCATCTTGCTGAAATGCAGGCTTTACAGGCAAGAATGTACTCGAAATCGAAATTGAGTGGAAAATATTGTTTGGTGTAAAATAAGATATGAACTCTACCTTGTTCAATTAAGAAGAAAGAAAATTTGCTTGCTTGATGCTACAAATAAGGAGCCATGTTGGTGGTGTTAATGTCCTTTTTCTTTTCCTTTTACTGGAGGATGGCCACTGTGCCTTGTTTTTGTTTGTTTTAAGTAGGCAAATAGCATGACTGTGATGGACACAGGAAATGAAGATATGTACGTTATCATCAGACTTGGTAGATGGAGCTTTTCGTAATTCGTAGTTATTGATTGATCTGATTCTTGGAGTGCGTTTCCAGAAATAATGTCGACATAGATGGCTCACGCTGCGAAATTACGGCCACCTCGAAAATTCTCTCCTTACTAAACCGTTTTACATGCCCACTCCTCTTCCTCGATGGTTATTAGCAGCTTCACCACCGAAAGCGGGCACTGGATCAGACAAGACGAGCTGCTGCTGGCTGCAGTGCCCGATGACGCTGGGCCTCCTGTGACCGTGTCCGCCGGCCAGAAGTACTACTACGACCGGGCGTCGATCACGCGGTGGATCAAAGCCGGGTGCCGGATCGAACGTGCCCGGTACGGTCACGGTCACCGACTCACCGGCGAGAGGTTCGCTGCGCCGACTTATATTGTCCCGAACGCCGCGCTCCGTGTGCGCGGCGTCATCATCGAACGAGCGGATGCTGCTCAGATGATCTCGACGGCCGAAGGCGACGTCCCTGCAAGCACACAGCGTGTTCTCTCGTCGAGGCGAACGCCGTGAACCTCTCCACTCCAAGCTCCCCGGGGTGCCTGGAGGCGTGTCGTCGTGGACGTGACGATGGTCAACACGTCGAGGCCCGGCCGGCAGAACGTAGCCGGCGGCCGTCCTGTTGTACGTGTACCTGTCGGAGCTAGATCGATCGGCGTGCTCCTCGATCGATGGGCGCATTCCGCAGACCGGAGTCCATCCAGACGCTGCTATATATCCGTGACCGCGAAGAACTCGCCAGCCTGGCGAGGCTCGCGGAGCACCCGGCGGGCGCGCCCGGGGGCCTTGCTTGTCGCCCGCGTCGGCGTCGCGGTCCGGGAAGCTGGACCACTGCGTGGCGCTGCTGCCTGCTGGTCTGGCTGTGCCGGCACGCGGGGAGAAGGTGCTGCGGCGTCGTCGTTGTACACGCTGGTTGAGGACGGCAGCCCGGGCGCAGATCGACGTACGTGCAAGCGGGCCAGGGCGCTCCTGAATCAAAAATCATGATCCACCGGCGTGTAGACGTGCAAGTGCAAAGCGAGCGTGCTACAGAATGTAGGGTTCATGGTAAGAGTTCCATGAGAGGTCTATTGTGAGCTTGAGATTGATAGCAAAGTGTGGCAGTATGGCCGGGGTTGATGTTTGCAGGTTGTTGTACATATATGAGTGGCAAGTTGCGTGGCTGCTTGTGTTATAACTGTGGAGATTGCAATTTTATTTTATTTTTTTTTGAAAAAACAAGACTTGGCTATTTGAATGCCGCCCCCTCGATCTGAGGTGAATCTGGTTACTGATGCTACAAAGATCTCTAGGTGAAAGGAACAGGATCAGTGTGCCCCGGCCAGTGACATAAACAGCGAAATTAAAGTAAAACGGACAACAAGCAACCGAAGCCCATAGTACTTAGACATTTCACAGTATGCTGATATTTATAGGCGGTGGACCGTCTACGTGTGTGGCGCAGGAAGGAGAAGATGATGATGAGATCTTTTTAACAGTGGAGAGGTCGCAAAATAATTCAGTAAACTAAGTCATCACTGTATGCACACCTGCAGGGCTACAGCCGTGCAATGTCACACTACGCTCCGTCAAAGATGAACACCTGACTCTTTTATCCCCATGTTTAATTGGGGTACACTTTGTTATCACATATGGCCTTGCGCAGATACTATTATGCATGTTTTCGCAAACCAAAGTAGACCTTGGTTCAGTGAACTGAAACATGCATATTACCATTTGACCCGGCCTGCTCCGGCCCGTAACCCTGATATCCTTCTGGAGTGGATTAACGCAAGTGCATAGTACTGGAAAAAACAGGACGAGGGAAACCTTGACAAAGGAAGGACCTTTCAAGTTTGCTCTAGAAAAAGTGCAGCATGTGAGACAAATGATACCGTACATTGAACTAATTTTCCAACTGGTGGAGCAGAAATATCTTGGCACTTGAGTACTAGTACGATGTAATAATCTTCTACATTTAGGCGAAAGTTTCCTTTATTTATGTGACTGAAACGTGTGAGAATCTGGTAATACGCCAACATGACGTTAACATGTAATTTATATAGAAGCCAATATCTTACACATCAAAGATTGTAGTCCAATGGTAGGATGGTCCAGTGGGACGCTACCCTAGTGGGTTCACATCCTGGTGCTCGCACCTTTTTCTGGTATTTACCAGGATTATTTACCGGCGCTATCCGTGTCAATGGTGACTTCGGGAATCTCCAGATCTGCCGGTGCTCTGCTCAGTCCTTCGGAGGTGCTCATATGGGTAGGGTTCGCGGGGTGAGTGTATGTACGTGTGTGAGCGTCTGCGTTATACTGTGCAATCTCAAAAAAAAAAGAAGTGCACTACGGATAGTGCACTACGGATTGCACTTCTTTGATACAGCTAGAAATGCTTATATATAAAGTTGTTGCGAAGAACGCTTGTCTGAGCAGCTGAATCGGAGCAGTAGTAACATAGAGGAAGTTGCTAGACATGATGAACTATCAAGAATGCGATGAGGAAGACAGGAAAAAAAAGAAGAAGTGCACTACGGATTGCACTTCTTTTATATAGCTAGAAATGCTTATATTTAAAGTTGTTGCGAAGAACGCTGGTCCGAGCAGCTGAATCGGAGCAGTAGTAACATGGAAGAAATTGTTAGACATGATGAACTATCAAGAATGCGATGAGGAAGACAGAAAAAGGCTGTGTAATCTCAAAAAAAAAGGAAGTGCACTACGGATTGCACTTCTTTGATACAGCTAGAAATGCTTATATATAAAGTTGTTGCGAAAAACGCTGGTCCAAGCAACTGAATCGGAGTAGTAGTAACACGGAGGAAGTTGTTAGACATGATGAACTATCAAAAATGCGATGAGGAAGACAGAAAAAAAGAAGTGCACTACGGATTGCACTTCTTTGATACAGCTAGAAATGCTTATATATAAAGTTGTTGCGAAGAACGCTGGGACAGAAAAAAAAAGAAGTGCACTATGGATTGCACTTCTTTGATACAGCTAGAAATGCTTATATATAAAGTTGTTGCGAAGAACGCTGGTCCGAGCAGCTGAATCGGAGCAGTAGTAACATGGAGGAAGTTGTTAGACATGATGAACTATCAAGAATGCGATGAGGAAGACAGAAAAAGCCATGCTTGGTATGTTCTTGGTGTGCAAGCATGCAGTACCTTCAGTCTTCACATGAGGAGCATAACATCCAGTGGAAGGACAGCCTTCTCAAGGAACCTTAATGGAGGATGAAACAAAAGGAAGAGACAATTACATGACTTGAAATCCCCACGCTACAAATAAGCTGAAAATAGATAAACGAACTGCTGCCGTGCTGCGTGCCCTACTTCGTGGAGATCATATTGATTTGCCGGCGTGGCATGGATGGAGCTTGGACGCCTATACTAGCAGCCGTAAAAGATTGGGAGCTAGAATGTGACTTTGCTAGGGTGCACTACCGGAATCCTCAGCTTCGCCGTGTGCCCGACACTTCGCCGTAGGCAAAATCTCGGGCACACGGCGAAGAGGCTCTATGCCGTGAGCCGTCCAAAAAGCCTACGGCGAAGTTCCGGCACACGGCAGACATACTCTTCGCCGTGAGCCCCGGTCCCGGCACACGGCGAAGAAAATCTTCGCCGTGTGCCTCACGCACAGGCCCACGGCGAAGTCTAAACATACACGTCCGTTACCCGTGCCGTCTGCGTTGGGTTTTATTATTTAAAAAAATAAGTCTTCGCCGTGTGCCAACGTTGGGGCTCACGGCGAATTTTCCAAAATTTCCTCCGGTTCCCGCGCGCGCGTGAAAAAAAAACCTTTGCCGTGTGCCATAAGCAATGGCCCACAGCAAAGCTAATACAAAACAAAAAAAAGGTTTTGATTTGTTTTTTCTCAGAGCTTCGTCGTGTGCCTAGATCCGAGGCACACGGCGAAGAGCCGGTCAAAGCCGACCAGTGGACCCGCATCTAAAAAATACGTACGAGAATATATCCACACCCTAAAAAATATGCAGAGGTAAAAAAAATTAAAATCTTCGTCATAGGCCCTAACCTGGCACACGGCGAAGAGGCTCTTCGCCGTGTGCCGGGCCGGTGGGCACACGGCAAAGGGGGTCTTCGCCATGAGCCGGGCCAGTTGGCACACGGCGAAGATGGCTTTTATAATTTTATGCCGCCTTTGTTTTGTTCGAATTCGATGCAAATTTCACGGTTTAATGTGGACGGGCATTGCATACAAATTTGTTTGAATCCATATTATTTGTTGTCTATTAAGCATGATTTAAACACACATTCGAATTTGAATCTCATTGTAGATACAATTCTAACCACACATCACTTTCTCCTCTCTCAAACTTCATGGGATTGTTTCGGTTTATAAGCAGCGAGCATGAGAGAACGTGCGAATCCATCTTAGATGATTTTTCTCATGCTCCATGTATGATAGCATGACAAATCGAGAAATCTCGTGATTTTCAGACTTCATTTGAATTTTATAAAATTTAAACGGTGTTCGCGCTCCTACACCTGGTAATGTTCGAAGACCAAAATTTTTAAGTTTTTGTTCTCAACACCTGGATAAGGCCTTACACTACACTCAATGTTATGAATATCATTTTTACACCTTTTTTACTCTATTATTTAATGCACCTGCAGTTCAAATTCGAATTAGACAAAAAAATCCTAGTAATCAAA
>OAMR01000887.1:201654-224467 GCA_900205405.1 Echinochloa crus-galli
CGTCGATCTCACTAGTAAAGGACGTGTGTGCCACAGTAGCACACGTCAAAATGAAGTGTGACATGATGATATCGTCCCAAGAAATTGAAATTTTATTTTAAGCTTTGGATTAAGTTTTAAATATTTTTCGTGACCTCTTCATGTCAGCTGCAATTAATGTACATTTCAGTAAAAATCACTTGTAATTTTTCAGCTTGCAATTTGGCATAACACACAACGTGGTATATACTGCACACACAACGTTTCGACAAACATTCTACGATCCGCACCTGTCGTTTGTGAATGCATTCACTATTGAACAATGCCCATAGCTAGTTCCATTTCTATTTTCGCATGCCGTAGCCATCGTTTGGATTCCCGTGCCGACAAATCTAGAATGACAGCTTTGAAATCCACCTTGTCACATCATAGATATATACACCTCCCTGCTCTCTCTGGCACCGGCCAGGTAGTCTAATTTGTGGGATAGATGCACGATATATGTCATGCGCCCCAAAGCATGAGAATTCTGATCCTTAGCATAGGACGTTTGGATATCCTGAGCCACAAATATCATCTGTGGTATTTATCACATGGATATACAGTTTATATTTATGCTGAAGAAAGTGCTGCTGTGGAAAATATTCATTTTTTTTCTATGAGTGGATCCTTTCATATACGTCATTTGTGTTTCTACCTCTGCTCCTTTGTTCTCCCTATGAATTAGCCTTCAGCAAACTCAGCCAGCTTCAACAACAATCAGTCAGATCACAATGCAGCGTTACAGGTCAACCAGGTATTTGTTCCTCGAAGACCAAAGTGTCGTGGTTCTCTGATGCACGCTTCACCTTTGCCAAGTACCAAAGCAAATGCGGAGAGATATACAAGCAATCAGGAAGCAGAGTGCGTCCTCTCAAAGGGGCACGTATAAGTTTGGTGCCATCGAGTTCTCTCTGTTCCACAGAGACCTCCCATGCATCGCACTGGAGCCACGACCACGAGCAGGCCGCGGAGGCCGGCCAGGTCTTTAATTAACCCAGCAAATCCACGACATGGATTTTGCTAGCTAATTGCATGGAGGAGGGTAGCTGCCCGGCCTGTACGCCATGACCTACAGAGCCGGCTAGCAATAACATGGCTATAGCAGTTAGAAAAGTGGTCTGAACAGCCTTAACATTGATAAAATCATGAATGGTTTAGATTATAGGTAAAAGAGCTCGTTGAAATGTAGATTATAACTTCAAAAAAATTCATTTTTACCTCACATACAATCTATTCAATTTTCTGCAGAATCAATCGGCGGCTTCATGTTCGCCAGGTTTGTCGCCTGGAGCGAACCTATATCTACCGCCGCCCCCGCCTCCTCAGTGAACTATGCATGTGTGAACTTGTTGGTTTATTGTTCTGAACTTGATGCTTTGCGTTTGTGGACTTGTAATAAATGTATTTGTGAATTCATGTACTTTTGGACTATTTATCTATATTGGTGTCCTAGTGACGATCTATATATGCCTGGGATACTTGTTATGATATATGATGATGCCTGAAATGTTTGTTTGAATTTTTGGGTCTTTTATACGTCAAAAAACAAAAAAACAAAAATTTAAATGTCACTTCGCCGTGTGCCAAGAACCTGGCACACGGCGAAGTGACCATTAGCCCACAGTATTCGGTCACTTCGCCATGTGCCAAATCCTGACACACGGCGAAGTGACCAAACCTTCGCCGTAGGTCAGGCCCAAGGCACACGGCGAAGACCAACACTTCGCCGTAGGCCAGGGGTAAGGCACACGGCGAAGAATTGAAAAAAAATGAATTTTGGAGGATTTTTTACTTATCTTCGCCGTGCGCCTTGGCCCAGGCACACGGCGAAGTTTCAAATCTTCGCCGTGGCCTTGGTCCAGGCATACGGTGAAGTTTCAAATCTTCGCCGTGTGCCTTGGTCCAGGCACACGGCGAAGATTTGAATTTCAAAAAACCCCTAACGGCCGGGGGACACACGTCCGTTTGTTGCTTTTCTTCGCCGTGTGCCTCATTTAGCCTACGGCGAAGTCTTCGCCGTGTGTTTGAAATATGGCCTACGGCGAAGCTGGCTTCGCCGTCGGGGCCCTTCGCCGTATGGGCTTCGCCGTAGGCCACACACGGCGAATACTTCGCCGTGTGCCTGAAGGGGCTTCGCCGTGTGCTCCAGGCACACGGCGAAGTACTGAAATCCGGTAGTGGTGCTAGCAGCACTTTGGAGGCAAAAGGATATGCTCCTAATGGGCGTGTTTGCATTGTCGGAGCACCGGGTGGCAAGAGCAGAATGTGAGCAAAGCAGTATAAATAGAGTTCAGAGAGCCTGGCTATCAGCAAGCTGGGTCGAAAAGGCTCGCGTTGAAAAGTATACTCCCCCTTTCGGTAGACTGCTGCCCCGGATGGTTCACCTTGAAAATGTTTTCCATGGATGGAACTTGGAAGCACTTAAATTCTTTCAAACAGATTCTGTAGCAGTTTAGGCGGTCCTTAGCTATGCAGAGTTCTCCCCTAGTCCCCTTCAACTATATATGTCCAAACCGGCACTGATCACCGCCATGCCACCTGTACAGACAGCCCACCGGCATTCCATGCGTTAAATTGTCACCAAATCGTGAATTTGATGAGAATTCACTGTTGAAATTTTCTAATTGAAGATGGTTTTGTGCCTTCTGTATCTGCATACCTTACACCAAGTGTGTGCGGCTTGATAGTGATAGCCCACGGTGGAGGAGTTCAGGTGGCCACTTGAGCTTGCAGCGAGTTACGGCTTTTGGACGTGGCACAACGTTGGTGACGATAGATGCCGCGGGTTGCGTTGGCTTATGTGTGGCTCTTCTCCCAGGTTGTAGTGATGTAGTGTCTTGTTCGCGTGCGTTGTTTATGTGTGGTGGCGTTCGCTTCGACGCGTGATGTATAAGGCTATTTCCACTGGGGATTTCATTTTTGTATTTTCAAGAAAGCCACATAAGCAAGTAAACAATTAATTCATAGATGAAATGATGCATACAATGCAATGTTTTATTTTGATATTAGCAATGCATGCAAGACACACATTTGTTGTAAACTGTGTATAGATGAAACTCATTTCATCTCTCTTCTCGTTAACTCTTTGCCACATCACCTAAAATACTGACTTGACACCCTATTTAACTTTATGAAACCTTACACCGGGACTAATCTAATTGCTTATTTTTCTTATATGTTATAGCAGGGCTCATGTCTTTACTTTAAAAAATATATCTGCATACCCTACATGTCTACACGCACTGACGAACTAACAGAAACTCTGCTATGGGACATAGGATAAACCGAAGATTGGTGCACTGAAGTGAAGAGACATGCACATGTGCAAGTGCAACTTTCCAAACAACTGCCCAGAATTGTTCTAACTGGGATTTTCACTGGTATTCCCTCATGACTTGATTATGTGCTAAATTGCATGTTTTTTGCTGAAATATTGACACTCAGCAAAGTACACACGCGTCCAACACGTGCAACATCCGTTGGACGCCATTTGGGCCGTTAACACTTTACCGAGTATTTACTTCAGACACTCGGAAAAGTTACTTGTTTGTCGAGTGTCTAGATATAACACTCAGCAAGTCAGATATTTGTTTTTTATTTTCTAACTTTTCCTGTCCTCAATATTTTAGAATTTTAAAATTTAAACTCACATATTTTAAAAATTTAGAATTTGAACTCACAAAATTTAAAAATTTAAAATTTAACATCTCTTGCCGAGCGCGGCCAGCCACCGTCAACATCGCGTGCGTGTGGTGCCCTCCCCTAGGTTCAATAGTTTTATTTATTTATTTTGAACCTTTAGTCTCGAGCCGTGTTACCAACCCGGACTAAACGTGTTCTAGTCCCGGTTGAGCCCCGAAACTAAAGGGGCCGGACCCGTTGTCCGGGTTGGGAAACGGCACTAGAACCCTTTCCACTAGTGCTTGAAAGGGCAAAACTGCCCTTGGCTTCACGTCCGTACCTTTTTTTTTGAGACAGATAGCCTTTCATTCATTTAACAGATCGTTACAAAGAGAAGGCCAGAGAAAGTCTGGCGCTACATTCAACCAGACCGATTCAGACAACTGATCAGCTGACCTAGCAAGTACATGAGCTACCTCATTACAAAGTCTGCTTACATGAATAAAAGAGAAAACAACAGTAGAAGTGCTAGCCGCTTTCTTGATGTCTTTTTTTTTGAACGAACCGCACAAGACGGTGCGTGTTTCATTGATATAGCAGAAAAAATACAAGTCCACGACCCTGGAAGGTCGTAGCCAGGGAAACAGAAAAGAAAAGGAAAAAATAACTGTACTCGCCCGGTTGGATTGGGACATCAACGCGGGGTACCACTCACCACCACACGTCGGCCTCCGCCCTACATATGAAGACGACAGCGGAGAGAAACTAACCGCAGCTCCGCCCCTCATACCGCACCCTTGCAGCCATCGAAACTCCGACGTGATCCGACCCCGGTGAAGGAACAATGGAGGCAGACGTCTTGATGGACGTTGCAACAAAACAGGACCTATCCGACGGGATGAAAATTACCGAGTCCGAGCAAACCAAACGCACGGGGGCCTCGCCTCACCCACCGTTGGACGCCTCCTCTCTCTCGTGCGCGGGGGCCTCGCCACATCCGCCACAACGCCATGCTCCGAACACGTTCCTTATGTTGCCGTCGAGATAGCGAGCAAGTCGCCCTGCCTCCAAGGAACTTCCCCAAGCAGCAGACCGTCGCCGTGGTCTCAACTTCAACACGCAACCACCTCCCGCACGAGGCCGCCGCAGAACAAGGTTGTCACCTGTGCCGTCTTCCGACGTTGTGCCGCACCGAATAGGCTCAGCCAAGCTGACCTACCCGCCGCGACCCGCTACAGGTCGAGTCGTCTCCCGATGCCATTGCCGCAAGCGCCGTCTTCCAACGCTGTCCCACACCGAACCGACAATTGCAAGCAACGTCGGCCGCCGTGGTCCGCTGCGAGCAGCCGGGTGACACCAAAGCAACGACCCTTGATCACAGAAGCCGCCTCGACGTGTGGTGGTCACACCCTTTCGCTTGCCTCACGGCAGAGTTGCCAGCACCGGTCGAGGCCGCCAGAAACGGTGGCCGGCCAAGTTGCGCCAGAAACGGTGGCCGCTTTCTTGATGTCTTGAACGATGATTCCTATGTGGGAGCGGTCCTTGCCTTCTGACTGGAGTTTATGAATCAAAGAAAGGCAATCTGTTGCAATAATAACCTGATTGTATGGGAGCCCAGAAGCAAAGAGAATTGCCCGCCTGAAAGCAATAGCCTCTGCCATTTCAGGGTTTGTGATCATGTCAATACCCTGCCTGTAAGCAGCCAGGAAATCGCCTCTATGATCTCTGATCACAACTCCCAATCCCATTCTATTGTCCTTCTGAAAAATTGCTGCATCAACATTCACCATGACCCATCCTCCCGGCGGTGGATCCCAATGTTTAGGCTTGCTCGAATCACACCTATTGGGAATGACAGGGTCATACAAATACAGCAGCACCATGTCCACATATGCAAGCAATTTTTCAACTACACAGTGGGGATGCACTTCCCTTTCTCCATTTCGAACAGCATTCCTAGCTTCCCAAATATGCAAAATAGATATCGCTAGAATAGTGGCCTCTCTCTCTGAACAGGCCTCCAAGGTTTCAAAAATCCATTGCCGAGGCGTCATGAAAGGAATAAGCATTTTCCTAAATCCACATCTTTTCTTTAATTCTCGCCAAATTTCAACGACATATTGACAAGTAAGGAAGGTATGTTCTATTGATTCATCTCTCCCACAATGACAGCACAGATCATAAGCTGGGATGTTTCTAATTCTGAGTTGCTGTCCAGTAGGGAGGCAATCATGTGCAAAGCGCCACAGAACAATCTTCATCTTGGGTGGAGCCCTTATCCTCCAAAGACGATTCCATTCATTTGCACTGCATACTTGACCTGATGATTCCCCCTTGCCCTTGGCACTAGCCTTTAAATGCACTGTCTCACATTTAGCCATGATGTATGCTGATTTCACTGTGTATATACCTGTCTTTGTGAGTGGCCATGATACATAATCAAGGACCCGATGATGGCTTAGAGTGATATTTAGAACGCTCTCAGCATCAGCAGGCCTAAAGCATATACGTACTAATTCCTCATTCCATTTTCTAGTGGACTCATCAATCAAGGCGCTGTTATGGCTAGATTACTGGGCACACAAAGAATACGATAGCAGACAGATAAACCCTAGTTGCTGTCCCTTGGAGGCTCTGACTCAAAGGACTATCTTTTTGCTTACCAATAAAGATACATCTCCTCTCATTATATAGAGAGGTTGACTTGACTCCTACTCTAAACTCCCAATCTGGTACAATAGTTCCAGAGTCTAACAAAGATAATTACAAGATACATTTCCTATACTAGCCACTATTTCCGGTTGAACCCCTTCTATTCTTGCGCTGGTATTGTTTCCCAAATATAGAGTTGCACTGCGCCTCGATCTCGTCCTTCAGGAGCTGTGGGTAACGATAGGAACGTACGACGACCGACTTTGTGTCTTGCTGCAAGTGAATGCGATGATCAAAATCCCTTGCTGGAGGTAGGCCAACTGGTTCAGCAAACAGATCCGCGAATTCGGCCAGGAGCAGTTGCAGAACATCTTGGACCTCCGCTGCCGCCAGACGCGGAGCGGCGGTAGCTGCCACGCCGAACCACTGGACCCGGTGATCATGACGCCAGAAGGACATGGACATGCGTTCAAAATTCCACATGATCGGCCCCAACGTGCGCAGCCAATCACATCCCAGAACGATGTCACAGCCATGCAGATCAATGACGTAGAGGTCGAGGATGAACTGCTCAGAGCCGATGGTGATAGGAACAGCCTTGCAAATACCAGCTAGAGGAATACGATCGCCGTTAGCCACGCCGACCGTAACGCCTGGACGGGAGAGCGGCACTAGGCCCAGACGTTGCGCCGATGATACCCCAATGAAACAGTGGGTCGATCCCGAATCGACCAGAGCGACGGCCTCGCCAGCAGCCATCGTGGTCGCCAGATTGAACGTGGCGCTGGTACGCACGCCCGAGATCGGGCTCAATGAAATTGTCACGTCGCGCTCAGATTGGTTGGTCGGATCCTCCTGTTCATCGTCGTCCATCTCCATGTAGTAGATCCCCCGCATGGAGCATTGTTTTGCGTGCTCGCGGGAAAATTTCTCCGGGCAGTTGAAGCACAGCCCGTCAAGGCGACGGCGTGCCATCTCTTCCGGTGTGAGCCGATTGAAACGCCCCTGGGGAGCCGGAGGCTTCGTCGGAGCACCAGGTGTGGAAGCAGCCGCCGAAGAAACACCGGGCGTCGTAGGTGCTTTGGCCACTGGAAACCGTGTAGCCGAGCGCGAGGCGGCCAGAGGCCGGCTAGCAGGACGTGAGCTGTCCTCGGTGATGGCAGAACGGCGTTCAGACGCCCTGGCCAAATTCATGGCGTCCTCCAGTGTCTTGGCGTTGTGCAACTCGACGTCCACACTCAGCGGAGGGAGCAGGCCTGCTGTGAACAAAGCAATCTGGTGCTTTTCCGCGACATCCTCACAGCGTGCTAGGAGGTTCAAGAACACCTCCTAATACTCGTCAACGGTCCCCGTGCGGCGTAGCTGGGACAGTTCCCCCAAGGGATTACTGCGGAGAGGCGGCCCAAAACGCCGATTGACACCGGCGGCGAAGTCCTCCCAAGACGGCGCGGTGCCGAGGTTTGTTTTCCAGCGATAATACCATTGGCTGGCGGATCCCTCCATGTAGAAAGCGGTCGTCCACACCTTCATGGATTCCGTCGTCTCATACAACTCAAAAAATTGCTCGCCCTTCTGGAGCCAAACCAAGGGATCAGTGGAGCCGTCGAATTTGGGGAAACGAAGCTTGGGTGCCGGTGGTGCATCCGGGACGGTGGACGTGCCGCTGAAGTTGGGATCAAAACGACCCTTGCTGGTGAGGACCTGGGTTTGCACGTTCTTGAGCGACGTCCAAAGAGCGCCCTGCTCGTGCTTGCGTTCGGTAGCTTCAGCTTCGATCGTCTTCTTCAAGTCGCCCATCATGGTGACCAGCGTGTCCATGGCCTCAGAGAAAGCCGAATGAGGAACAGGTGCGTCGGGGGCCGTGGTGTCGGCGGCCTTGGCGTCACCAGTGTCATCGGCCGTGGAGCCTGGCATGGCGGCGGCAGCGGCGGTGGTGGTGAGCGGCGCGCAGGGGATTGGGGACGTGGAAGTGGCGATCAAACCAGGGCACGAGACCTAGTCTGATACCAAAGATGTTATGGCTAGATTACTGGGCACACAAAGAATACGATAGCAGATAGATAAACCCTAGTCGCCCTCCCTTGGAGGCTCTGACTCAAAGGACTATCTTTTTGCTTACCAATAAAGATACATCTCCTCTCATTATATAGAGAGGTTGACTTGACTCCTACTCTAAACTCCCAATCTGGTACAATAGTTCCAGAGTCTAACAAAGATAATTACAAGATATATTTCCTATACTAGCCACTATTTCCGGTTGAACCCCTTCTATTCTTGCGCTGGTATTGTTTCCCAAATATAGAGTCCATAACAGGCGCTCACTTTAAGACCATCAGGTATTTGGACAGTAGGATGGATTGGATGACATGTCGCATTAGGTATCCATCTGTCCTTCGTAATTCTGATTTCTTCCCCATTACCAACTCGCCAAAGTATGCCCCGATCAAGTAGTCTTTTTCCAAACATCAAACTTCGCCAAGTGTAAGAACATGATCTTGTGAGGCCAGAATCCATGAAGGAACAGTTTGGGTAGTATCTCCCTTTAAGAACTCTTGCACATAAAGATTCAGGTTCTGTCATTAGTCGCCAACATTGACGTCCGAGCATGGCTTGATTGAATAGTTTCATATCCCTAAAGCCCATTCCTCCCATAAATTTTGGAGCCGTCAGCCAATCCCATGATCGCCAATGCATTTTCTTTTTGCCACCATCAAAACCCCACCAGTGGTTTGAAATTGTTGACCTCATCTTCTCACAAATGGCATCAGGAAGTGAGAAACAACTCATGACATAAGTTGGGATGGCCTGTGCCACGGATTTAAGCATTACTTCCTTTCCTGCTCTAGACATGGGTCTGTCACTCCAACCATGGATACGCTTCCACATACTTTCCGAAATAAAATTGAAAACATTTTTTCTCGATTGACCCACGTATGTTGGCATACCGAGGTAAGTGGACTGGAGAGCTTCATTGTGCACATTTAAAGCATCCATTACCTTCGTTTTAATATCAGCAGGACAATGGCAGCCAAAGTACAAGGAAGACTTCTGTAAGTTAATCTTTTGGCCTGACCCTCGGCTATATGTCTACAAAACATATTTTAAAGTGTCAACACATCTTTCATTTGCACGTGTAAAGAAAATGCTGTCATCAGCAAATAAAAGGTGTGATATGGCCGGCCCCAAGACACCATTTCTCACCCCTTTTAGACGTCCTGCTTGTTCCTCCTTCAGTAGACACGGAAGACCTTCTGCACAAAGCAAAAACAGGTAAGGGCTAATAGGATCCCCCTGCCTCAATCCCCTTGTTCGTATAAAAGGCTCTGATAGTTCTCCATTCACCCTTACTGAATAGCGGACTGACGAGACACAGCGCATAACGCTGTTGATCCAACTCTGTGCAAAGCCGAGCTTCTGGAGAATCCCTTGCAGATAGTTCCACTCGACACGATCATACGCTTTCATCATATCAATCTTGAGGGCAAAGAAGGGGGTTTTAGCATGTTGTCGTCTAATTGAATGCATGCATTCATAGGCTATAAGCACGTTATCAGTGATCAGTCTTCCTGGGACAAAAGCACTTTGCTCTTGTGCTACTATATTCTGCAGTAACCCTTTCAGCCTATTAGCTAGCACTTTTGATGCAATTTTATACAGCACATTGCATAGGCTAATAGGTCTGAAATTTGTAAGATTTTCAGGATTCGGCACCTTGGGGATGAGGACAATTGTTGTGTCACACAAACCCACTGGTATATCCTCTACTTCTAGAAAGTTTCTTACTGCTTGGCATATGTCATTTTGTAGCATGGTCCAGTGCTTTTGATAAAATAAGGCTGGAAAACCATCTGGACCAGGGGCTTTCGTTGGGCCCATCTGAAAGAGCGCCTCCTTAATCTCTTCATTAGAGTAAGGCTTGCATAATGCAATATTAGTGGCATCATCAATACGAGGGGGAATTGCATCTAAAATTTTGTCCATGTCTGTTTGTGGCTCGGTTGTGAACAAGTTAATATAAAAACAACGAGCTCTCTTTAATCTCTAGCTGGTCCTCACATTTGCTCCCATCTTGTCTCAGAAGACATTTTATTTTATTAGCCCTTCTCCTGGCTGTGGCTCTTGCTTGGAAAAAAGAAGTGTTACGATCTCCCGCTTGAAGCCAATCCACTCTTGAACGCTGTCGGGCCATTATTTCTTCTCTCTCGAACAGCTCACAGAGCCTTCGTTCGATCTCTCTTTCCTCTTGGGAGTAAGTCCTTGTGGTGCTGTCAGCTCTTAGCCTTGCCAGGCGTTTTTCAAGTTTTTTTATCTCCTTGCGGGGAGACCCGAATGAGTCTCTGCTCCAATCAGATAATGATTTTGCCATCTTGGTCAGGTTATTCCAGGTTGTTTGTAGGCTTCTTGGTTCAGTTGAGCCCTCTGTCCAAGTTTTCTCCACTGTTTCCAAGTAATCAGGTGCCCTGCACCATGCTGCTTCATATCTGAACTGGTGGCCACCCACTCCCCTGTGTCTGCTCTCAGTATGTTTTGATATATAGACAAAAGTACAGCAAAGTGATCAGAGGAAGTTGTGATAATATTTTCAACTTGGGTTTCATCAAAAAGCTGTGTAAACTGCTCATTTGCAACAGCTCTGTCTAGCCGAACACGAATATTATAATCTCCCTGTTGTCTGTTGTTCCAAGTATATTTTGGCCCGATGAATCCCAGATCCACGTCGGTACCTTTCTGTGAGGGAAACAGATGCAGTTTCAGTCGGATCGGGGCGTTCGTTTGCCGTTAGACCCTCGTGCGATCACAACCTGCCGCGCACCGTTGGAATCGTCACCAGGGTGCTGCCCTTCGCCGGCGTCGAGTTGCAAACGCCGGCCTTCCCTGTCCTTTCCCCCGTCCCCTCCTCTCTCCCTATCAATTCTCAACGTGTTCAGATGCCGATGCGGCGGCGCACCGTGAGATGCCTCCGGAACACCGACGAGGGCCGCGGCTACCGACGCGTGTGGACGCAGAGACCGCACGTTGATGATGCAGATGGCATGCAGCGTCTCGTGTGGGAATGGTGGCCGGCACAGGCTGCAACAACAAGCTTTTGCTGCGGCGACATTAGGCAGTCTGAGCGGCACAAATAGAACAGCGGTAGGAAGTAGGAACAGAATCGAAGCAGTTAACATAAGGTGAGATGCAAAGGGCATTATAGTCAATTTGGGTAACTGTAAATGACAAAAAAATACAAAGGCAATAAAAGAGTTAAAATGGTAGGAAACTCAAAGTATTAATGTTTTGGATGTCAATTTTACGAAGTTAATCTTAGGAGTGTCAATTGTTCGAAGCCACTTCTTTTAGGTGTCAAAATTCCAAATTTCTCGTGAAAAAACAATCAATTGTATCTATATCTATCTCCTGAACCAGATAGATGATTTGCAGTACAGTACATTTCTACCACCGTACAAAGAGAGAGCAACATTTGCTATGTTTCGGTGTTGCAAAATATCAGATTTCATATGTGCCAACATTTCATACTGGCGTCTGGTATAGTGAAGCTATGATTATTTTGACTTCGCTAACTAACTAGATTGGCACGGTTGCAGCTACAACTCCAGGATTTTTGCACAGCATTGGTAGTACTAGTTGACCATGTTTTTTGTTGTGGCCGAATAGTTGTCTAATAACTAGCATGCACCAAATATGCTATTATTTACCCACCTATTCGTCACTTTCTTGCCTTCCTACTCCTTTTATATAATAAGATGGAAGGACTGAAATAGATAGATGGAATGCTACTTCCTCCATTTTAAAATATAGGTCGTTTGATTTTTTTACTCTAAGTTTGACCGCTCGTCTTATTCAAAATTTTATGCAAAATATTATTTTTTGTTATAGCTTGTTTTATTAATAAAATATTTTTAAAATGTCCTAATTTTGATTATATTTTCTAAACTTTTTGAATAAAATGAGCGGTCAAACTTGTGTTAAAAAATCAAACGACCTATATTTTAGAACACAGATAGTAGTTTACATACATATATTCCAATAGGGTTGGATGGCACTAGGGGGGTGTTTAGTTTGGAAAAAGTGAGGGTGAAGTTTGGTGAAAATGTCACATCGGACACTGTAGCACTTTTCGTTTGTTTGTGGTAATTGATGTCCTAACATGACCTAACTAGGCTTAAAAGATTCGTCTCGTCGTGTACATCAAAACCATATATTTAGTTTTTTTTTATTTATCCACGTTTAGTGTTTCATGCATGAGAAGAGAGATTTGATGTGATAGGTGAATAGTGAAGTTTGGAGAGAGAATTTTTGTGTTTTGGAGTGAACTAAACAGGGCCTAGGAAAAGATGCAATTGGATCTGCGGTTGACACAGGAACAACACGAACAAAAGCTGCCGTGTAAACACTTAGCTACAGCTTATAGCTAGCACTAGGTAGCACAAAAGCCGCCATGCATTGAGCCACCTGCAGTTCGTTTTGAATCACCGAGAGCCTGCTATATATAGTGATTGTGTCATGTACGGCAGAACGTCAACGAGCGACGCGCACTGGAACGCGCCGAGAGTGCGCGCGGGGGCGAGCAGGATGGCGCGGAGCGCGCGGTGGACGAGGACGCTGATCGTGGCTAGATTAGTTGGCTTGCCGTGTTGGTTCTTAGATTAGGGGAATTGGTTGCTTTGGTTTGTTGGGCCGCTGGCCATATATACTTGTAATCAGACTTGGTTTGAATTAAGCAAGATATTATCTCCAACATATCTCTCTCCCTCTCCTACCAATCTCAAGCTACCGGCGAGGGGCAAAACCTTACGGTGAGGGGCAAAACCTTACCATGGTCATGCGTCGATGGGAATTGAGGCCCTTGACAACCTGGTATCACGATCCCAGCGATCCTCGCCTTCGCGCTCCATCTCGCCGCCGCCAGCTGCCACGCCTTCTTCGCCAACTTCAGCCTCCTCTGTTGCGCAACCAGCCATGGGCGACGACGACATCAAGGCCTCCATCGCGACCCTGACCAAGGCCGTCGAAGCTCTCCAGGCCACCACCGAAGGCCAACGCCAAGGCGATCCAGGCCCTGTCCACCGATCGCACATCATCGTCGACATCGAGCCCCAAGCACGCCGCGGGTGAACACTCCACCGACTGGCCTCCTCCGCGTTTCCAGAAGCTCGATTTTCCCAAGTTTGATGGCAAGTCCGATCCGCTCATCTTCATAAATCGCTGTCAATCTTACTTCCATCAGCAGCGCATCATGGAGGAAGACAAGGTCTTCATGGCCAGGTACAACCCGGAGGACGGCGCCCAGATGTGGTGGATCCATGACAGGACGAAGGGGTTCCGAACTGGCGCCGCTTCACCGAGCTCCTCAATCTGCGGTACGGCCCACCACTCAGATCGGCGCCGTTGTTCGAGCTGGCCAACTACCGGCGTACTGGGACGGTCTCGAAGTACCACGACCGCTTCCAGGCATTACTGGCCCGCGCGAGTCCGCTCGAGGAGTCTCAGCACCGGCGGTCTGCTGCCGCCGCTCATCAACAACGTCCGCATCCACAACCCGCAGTCTCTGGCCTCCGTGATGAGCTTGGGGCGTTAGCTGGAGTTGATGGGACAAGTTCCCCCGACCCCGCCCCCGGCTCGGTCCGTGCCGCAGCCCCTCCTGCCGGCGCCGCAACCACGCCTCGCCCTGTCTGCTCGTGGCGCCTGCACCCCCGGCGGTGGGCAAGCCGGTCAAACGCCTGTTGTTATAAATGCGCAGCGGGATTCGGTCCGTGCCGCTGCACCCACGGGCCAGCGCAACATTCAGCCAGGTCCAACGAAACAACAACCAATCAAGGCCTAGGCCTAACTCAACCCAAAAGACTAGTCTGATAAGTGAGGATTGCCCTTGCCTTATATGTTGTGCTCCCCATCATCAATTTTCGATGTGGGACTAAACCTAACAATCTCCCCCGTCACACATCGGACCCAACTCTTCCATTAGAAGAGGCTATCAAGAGGTCTAGAGTTTAAATTCTCCAGTGGAGGCAACTAGAGACTTTTATGGGCTCCCCCGTCACGATGTGACCAATGAGATTTTACAGGTTCCTTGACCTTCGGCTCTGATACCACTTGTTATAAACGCGCAGCAGGATTCGGCCCGTGCCGTTGCACCCACGGGCCAGCGCAACATTCAGCCCAGGTCCAACGGAGCAACAACCAATCAAGGCCCAGGCCTAACTCAACCCAAAAGACTAGTCTGATAGGTCAGGACTGCCCTCGCCTTATATGTTGTGCTCCCCTATCATCAATTTTCGATGTGGGACTAAACCTAACACCTGTCTCAGGAGGAGCAGGCCGAACGACGGCGGCTCGGCCTCTGCTACAATTGCGATGAGCGCTACACACGCGGCCACAACCGTGTCTGCCGCCGCATCTTCATCATCGACGGGATCGAGCTCTGCGACGCCGAGGACGAGCATGCCGAGGCGCCGGTGTTCTCTCTGCGCAGTCGCGGGGGTCCTTGACGCCGACACCATGTAGATCGTGGCCACGCTCGGGGCCGCATCGCTCGTCGCCCTCCTGGACACGGGCAGCACGCACAGCTTCATCTCGGAGGAGGCGGCCCGTCGCTCCGGCTTGGCTGTTTGCCAGCGCGCCCACCTCACGGCCATGGTCGCCAATGGCGAACGCGTCCCGTGCGTGGGCGTGATCCGATCGGCGCCTCTCACCGTCGACGGCGCAACGTTCCTCGCCGACCTCTACGTGATGCCGCTGGCGAGCTACGACGTCGTTCTGGGAACCAAATGGCTGGGTGCACTCGGGCCCATTTTTTGGGACTTGGCCAACCGCTGGATGTGGTTCCAGCACCACGGCGGCACCGTCTGCTGGACTAGAGTTCCGGTAGCGCACCCCCGCGTCTGCCAAGCCACCATTGCGGGAGCGTCGCTGCTGGATGAGCTCCTGGCCACCTTCGCGTCGCTCTTCGCCGAGCCCATGGTACTCTCGCCTGAACGTGCGCACGACCACCGCATTGTCCTCAAGCCGAACATCGAGCCGGTGGCCGTCCGCCCGTACCGGTATCCGGCCGCGCACAAAGACGAGCTGGAGCGGCAGTGTGCTGCCATGATCGCACAAGGGATCATCCGCCGCAGCGACTCGCCGTTCTCGTCGCCGGTCATCCTCGTCAAGAAACCCGATGGGTCGTGGCGCTTCTGCGTCGACTACTGTGCCCTGAACCCGCTCACAATCAATGACGCGTTCCCCATTCCGGTGGTGGACGACCTCCTCGACGAGCTCCATGGGGCGCGGTTCTTCTCCAAGCTGGACCTCAGGTCTGGATACCATCAGGTGCTCATGCGCCTTGAGGACGTGCACAAGACCGCGTTCCGGACCCACAACGGCCTATATGAGTTCCTGGTGATGGCGTTCGGGCTCTGCAACGCGCCGGCGATGTTCCAGGCCGTTATGAATGAGGTGCTCCGCCCCTTCCTCCGTCGATTTGTCCTTGTCTTTTTTGACGATATCCTCATCTATAGCAAGACATGGGCCGATCATCTTCGCCACCTGCACGCCATCTTCACCGAGCTGCGCCGGCACTAGCTCTTCGTCAAGCGATCCAAGTGCTCCTTTGGGGCACCATCCATCGCATACCTCGGCCATGTCATTGCCGTGGGTGGTGTCGCCATGGATCCGGCCAAAGTGCAAGCCATCCTCGATTGGCCGGCGCCCCGTTCTGCTCGGGCCGTGCGCGGCTTCCTCGGCTTGGCGGGCTACTACCGCAAGTTCGTCCACAACTACAGCACCATCGCCGCGCCGCTCACTGCCCTCCTCAAGAAAGACGGATTCACGTGGGACGCCACGGCTGCAGAGGCGTTCGCCGCCCTTAAAGCCGCGGTCACCTCGGCGCCTGTCCTCGCCATGTCGGACTTCGCCAAGCCGTTCACCGTTGAGCGTGACGCGTCAACCCACGGCTTCGGCGCGGTCTTGGTCCAGGAGGGACACCCGCTCGCCTTCTTCAGCCGGCCTGTTGCGCCGCGACACCGCGCTCTGGCCGCGTATGAGCACGAGCTCATCGGGTTGGTCCAGGCGGTCCGGCACTGGCGGCCGTACTTGTGGGGGCGCCGTTTCGTCGTCAAGACCGACCACAACAGCCTCAAGTACCTCCTCGACCAGCGCCTCGCGACGATCCTGCAGCACCACTGGGTCGGGAAGCTCTTGGGCTTCGATTTCTCGGTGGAGTACCGGTCGGGCGCCACGAACAACGTCGCCGACGCCTTGTCCCGGCGCGACACGGCGGATGGCAAGGAGGGCGAGATCCTGGCCATCTCCGCTCCCTGCTTCGACTTCCTCGACCGTCTTCATCACGCTCAGGCCACTAACCCGGCTCTGGTCGCCGTCCACGCCGAAGTCCGTGATGGCAACCGGGCTGCTCCATGGTCCGTGGCGGATGGCATGCTCGCGTTCGGGGGCCGGCTGTACATTCCGTCGTCGTCACCTCTGCTGCCGGAGATCTTGGCGGCGGTCCACAACGACGGCCATGAGGGCGTCCACCGCACACTGCATCGTCTCCGCCGGGATTTCCATTTTCCCAACATGCGTGGTTTGGTGCAGGACTTTGTGCGGGCGTGTGCCACCTGCCAGCGGTACAAGTCGGAGCATCTTCTTCCCGCCGGATTGCTCCAGACTTTGCCAGTGCCGTCTGCAATTTGGGCGGACATTGGGATGGACTTCGTGGAGGCGCTTCCTCGGGTGCACGGCAAGATGGTCATCCTCTCCATCGTGGATCGCTTCAGCAAGTATGCCCATTTCATTCCGTTGGTGCATCCGTACACTGCCGAGACTGTGGCACAGGCTTTTTTCGTCGACATTGTGCGCCTGCACGGCGTCCCGCAGTCCATCGTCTCCGACCGTGACCCGGTGTTCACCTCGGCATTCTGGCATGAACTCATGCGTCTCGTGCGGAGGAAGCTCCTCATGTCATCCGCCTTCCATCCCCAGACGGATGGCCTCACGGAGGCGGCCAATCGCGTCATCATCATGTACCTCCGGTGCTTCACGGGCGATCGGCCGCGACAGTGGATCCGTTGGCTGCCCTGGGCCGAGTACATCTACAACACGGCGTATCAGTCTTCGCTCCGAGAAACGCCATTCCGGGTGGTCTACGGCCGCGACCCGCCCTCCATCCGCTCCTACGAGCCGGGCGACACTCGGGTGGCAGCCGTGGCGCAGGAGATGGAGGCTCGCGAGGCGTTCCTGGCGGATGTTCGCTACCGCCACGAGCAAGCCCAGATGGTTCAGAAGCTGCACTACTATCGGCACCACAGGGCGGTGTCCTTCCAGGTGGGCGACTGGGCTCTCCTCCGACTCCGCCAGCGCGCCGCCGCGTCCCTGCCCCGCGAGCCCAAAGGGAAGCTGAAGCCGCGTTACGTCGGGCCGTACCGCGTCGCCGAGGTCATCAACCCCGTTGCCGTGCATCTGCTCCTGCCTCAGGGCGCTCGTCTGCATGACGTCTTCCATGTCGGGGTGCTCAAGAAGTTCGTGGGCTCTCCGCCTACTGCTCCCCCAGCGCTACCCTCCATGATCGACGGTGCGGCGGTGCCCTCGCCGGTCCGCGTCATTCAGGGACGCCTGGCCCGCGGCGTTCATCAGGTGCTCGTCCAATGGCGTGATGAGCCGGGGGAGTCGGCTACTTGGGAGGACCTTGACGTCTTCCGGTCCCAGTATCCAGAGTTTCAGCTCGAGGACGAGCTGGATTTCGACAGCGGGGAGATGTCATGTACGGCAGAACGTACACCAGGCGTCGTCGGGCGCGCGACGAGCGACGCGCTCTGGAACGCGCCGAGAGCGCGCGGGGGCGAGTAGATGGCGCGGAGCGCGCGGTGGACGAGGGCGCTGATCGTGGCTAGATTAGTTGGCTTGCCGTGTTGGTTCCTAGATTAGGGGAATTGGTTGCTTTGGTTTGTTGGGCCGCTGGCCATATATACTTGTAATCAGACTTGGTTTGGATTAAGCAAGATATTATCTCCAACATCTCTCTCCCTCTCCAATCTCAAGCCACCGGCGAGGGGCAAAACCTCACGGTGAGGTCTGGAGCGTGACTACGAACTACGTAGCCGTGGTCCTGCGTCGTTGGGAATTGAGGCCCTTGACAGAATGACAAAAATGAATTTGATTTTGAACATCACAGATTATATCTAAGACGCTTTTATGTGTAGCAAGCTTCGGTACATTTGAGTGCACGGTGCTTTTGGAACTCAAATTATATTATGTTTCTGTGCAAGAAATGTATGGTATGTGTTTGGCACTAGATATGAAAGACAAAATAGCTAGAGTTAATTTTATCATTCTGCTGATAATTGAAAATAACTTTTTCACACAAACAGATTAAATGAAAGCTCCTGGTTGGTTCTAAAAGACCACAGTAAGAACATGAAGTTTATGGAAAAGGATTCACGGATAACACGTACAATGACAGCAAAAACAAAGATCTAACTACCTCCAGTGTCCAGTGATAGTCCAATTTTTTTTTCTTGTGAAAGCACAATTTAGCTAAATTAGTGTATACAAAAAAAACGAGAATTGCCCTAGCAACCGAGAGCAAAACACTGGCACACATGAATTTCCAGTGCGTAAGATATACATCATTTTTTTTGCGAAAGCATATACAGCATATTAAAATGATCAAGAGCCAGACTCCTGGGAAGACGGCAAGTGCAAAAAACAAAATGTTTTAAAACCTCGTGACTGTTAAATAAACATCACAGCAAAATACCCCAAGTAATTCATTTTATTTTCCCTTTGAATGTCAACACCAATGCAGCTTAGTTCATTACTTCCATTATCCTCAGCAAAATTAATCAAAGCAGTAGGGCAGAAATGTTTTATGATTAATAAATATACTAATAGATCTTTGTTTCAATGCAAACACCAGTCCAGAATGTAGCTAAATGCCTAATCAAAGAATTATACCAAAGTCTGACTATTATCCCAGCGACGATATAGTCCACAACAAGAATAAAACACAGTATGAGATTCATGGAACTTGTTTAATCTATTATAGTGATCGGAGGAACATTTGCCAATATATCACAAACAGATCAACATTTGCCACTCTTTCACAAAAATAGGCATCAATTGCATCTATTGTGAATTTGAGATAGAGCATCTAAATCCTAAAACCATGATTCCATCTAGTCTGTCTATATGGCATCAAAATAATTGCCAAAACAAAATACTCCATCTAGTCTGTCTATATGGCATCAACTAAATTCCATGAATACGAACATTTGACTGTCCGATTATGTGCAGCAAAAATATTTGAAACATAGAATGAAACAGAAATACTTTTCTCAAATTAAAAACAAGTTTATACACATGGTCAAAGTGATGCCGTCTATGCAAAGAGCATTACAAAATATTTATGATTTGGAATGAGGTCAATTAATCCATGCTTACAAAGATTGCTGGCACTTTCACATAGAGGAAAAATCTACTGTAGGAACATCCAAGATGCTAAGAAGCAGAGGATTGAAAACTAATCAGATGGAGATGAGTACTTTAAGATGTTTTCTCCATAAGCTGGATCGGTGCCAAGATGTTCTGTTTACTTGTCTCCACAATGCAACCATTCATCACCATCTCTTCCAGCATGAAGTGCACCTTCTCCAAATGGAACATGATGTCAAGCTCGCACTGGCCCAAAAAAAGAAGAAAAAGAAAACATTACCCCTAGTTAGGAAGATTGCAGATTGTGGAGTGACAGAACACTCGGGCTTACCACATTACCAAAGTGGCGATCCATAGTCTCCACCAAAAGATGTATGAATTCAAGGATAGCTAACTCATTCTACAAAACAGAATGAAATTCATGCATTGTTAGTTTTCGTATCAGAGGGATCAAATGCCTATATGAATTGTAGTTCAAGGAAAGTTGCAAATTCTGTCATTTGCTCTTATGAGAAGGTGTGAGTGCCTAAAATATTCTAGGTCAAGCAAAGAAAGATTTATCTAGTAATGGTTGATGACTTGGAAAACTGGAATGCGGTCAAAGTGCAGCACGAGTTGCTGCACTCATTTGGATATGTATGTAGTAATAAGAAATATATGGAGGAAGATTCTCCTGATCAGTGAAACTTTCCAAAAGGCACTAGTAGCGCAAATCAAATGGATTATTGCAAATTACAACTATATTAATTCAAAGAAAGGAACCTAGGCACCAGACAAGCAGCAGGAACAAGATGTAGGTAGATATGCAGAGCAGCAAAGTTCAGTGTAACAAGTTTTCAAAGGGTCGATCAAAATGCCACAAGATATTACAAACAAAAGTACATTCTATGAGATATCTGTATCCTTCAGTATTCTGTCAATGAACTAAATGCATCCCTAACAAATGGTGGCATTAAAGGACAAATCAGTAGAAGACCCATATCATCATTCCCTTGACTTCTACATACTTACTAGCAGATTAATACCATCTATAATCCCATTGCATGCTAAATTCCTTCATTGAACAAATATATACTCTGCCTCATAGTGTAAAGCGAATTTTTTGTTTGTACGAAGTCTTTAAACTAAGATTTGGACCTTACATTTCTTTTGTAATAGTGTCAATTGCTATATGACCAACATCACATTAAAATTCCTTTGTATATGAACCTATTAATGTAACACTCATACACTAAATAATTAAAAGGTCAAACAATAGAGGGCTTTGGTTTCACTTGATGGGTGATAACAGTACATTCCTAAAATTAAGACTTGCGCAAGTATAACAGTACCATAGATGGTTCACTGTGACTATTAGGAAAATAGTTTGTGAAATATATACATACTCATGGAATTAATTTGATAAGACTAATACCCTTCCCCTGAGTACCCTGGATTACAGTGACTAAAACAAAGCCGAAACAAACAGCAGCATCAATGACAACTCAGTCATAACAGTAAACCTATGAAAATCCCAAGAAAGATTATTCCGTTGAGATCTTTGTAGGAACCAACTGCTAGATACACCCCTAACGAATTCCGTTGTCTAATAATTTCTTACACTGGACAGTTCTATATGAACAAAGCTAAATCTATAGCATCAAGCATTCAAGCTGAAACCACAATATTTTTATAAACATTGCTTGACTGGTGACAAAACAATTTGAAATCATCAACTGAAGATGGTAAACAAATTCAAACTTGCACAAGCATAACAAATGCATGGATGGATGTTAGTTCAGTTGATCATTGCTTTGGGATCTTTGTATGATTTGCGTTTCATTGGTCAGTAAAGTTGTTTTCTATTAAACCATTTTGTTCATCATTTTACCCATGGCTCAACAAAGAGAGATGACATGGCTCAACTCACACTACAGCAGCCAGCAGGCAATATTCCAACGGATTCATTTCATTCACACTTGCAGTCACAGACTAATTGGCCAGACAGTGACCTAATTCCACAAAGAAGGGGGAGAGGAAAGCGCGGGGAGTTCGCACCTCTTCGTTGTCGACGCCGACGAGGAAGAAGAGGGAGGCGTAGCGCCGGTAGACGACCTTGTAGTTCCGGTGCTCCACGAACGAGCACTGCGTCAGAAAGAAACCAGCGCAAGCCTCAGAAATCGGAAGCGCAATGGAGGTAAAAAAAAAACAAATCCTTATCCAGATTCAGATCCAGAACACGCCCACGGCCTCCCGCGACTGGACTAGTAGCGAACGGCTCTTGGATCCCGGGGAGGAAGGCCAGAACCGAGCGGATTCGGGAGCCGAAAAGGGAAGGAGATCGGGCGGGGCGAGGCGAGGAGGACGGACCTGCTGATCGGTGCGGGCGAGGCACTTGCGGACAATCTCGCCCTCGAGGGCGCGGCGCTCGTCGAGGGAGAGGTGCTCGTAGTACTGCGCCAGCCGCGTCTGGCCCTGCTTGTTCACGAACAGCACGAACCGGATCGTCATCTCGTGCTTCGGCTCCTTCCTTCTTCCCCTCCCCTTCTCCTCTGCTCAGCTCGAGTTCGTCTTCCACCTCTCAACTCTGCTTGGCCAACGGAAGCGGCCTACTCCAGCTATGAAGATGAAAATAACTTGTTTGCCAAGGGGTCTAATGCAAATGATGGGACTCGATCACGAGGAAAGAAAAATAGGAGAGTTAAGATATATACAGCAATTCTTAAACTAGTCATGTAGATTCCTAATTTTTTAAATTTATTTTCATGCCTTTAAATTTGTGTTATCCAAGACCGAAACTCTCATAGTACGGCAGAAAAGGGAAAGGCTTAATATGAAAATAAGGAGTCGTCATCTTTTTGCGTATTTAAACTAGTGATTATAGTCGTGACAAGTTTATAAAAAATATATTTTTAGAAGTTTTATGGCCTTAAATAGCAGCTATACAAGTTCAAATATCGAAAATACGTTTTAATAGTTTAGGGATTGAAATAATACATGATAAAATATTTAGTGACATAAAATAAGTTTTAAGAGTTCAAAAACAATTGCAAGGCCCTCGAGTCGTCCTCGCGGGCGGCTCAGGGGCGACCCAAGCTCTGTCTCTTATACACATCTAGATGTGTATAAG
>OAMR01000887.1:226866-293666 GCA_900205405.1 Echinochloa crus-galli
GTGAATGAAATGAATCCGTTGGAATATTGCCTGCTGGCTGCTGTAGTGTGAGTTGAGCCATGTCATCTCTCTTTGTTGAGCCATGGGTAAAATGATGAACAAAATGGTTTAATAGAAAACAACTTTACTGACCAATGAAACGCAAATCATACAAAGATCCCAAAGCAATGATCAACTGAACTAACATCCATCCATGCATTTGTCATGCTTGTGCAAGTTTGAATTTGTTTACCATCTTCAGTTGATCATTGCTTTGGGATCTTTGTATGATTTGCGTTTCATTGGTCAGTAAAGTTGTTTTCTATTAAACCATTTTGTTCATCATTTTACCCATGGCTCAACAAAGAGAGATGACATGGCTCAACTCACACTACAGCAGCCAGCAGGCAATATTCCAACGGATTCACTTCGTTCACACTTGCAGTCACAGACTAATTGGCCAGACAGTGACCTAATTCCACAAAGAAGGGGGAGAGGAAAGCGCGGGGAGTTCGCACCTCTTCGTTGTCGACGCCGACGAGGAAGAAGAGGGAGGCGTAGCGCCGGTAGACGACCTTGTAGTTCCGGTGCTCCACGAACGAGCACTGCGTCAGAAAGAAACCAGCGCAAGCCTCAGAAATCGGAAGCGCAATGGAGGTAAAAAAAAAACAAATCCTTATCCAGATTCAGATCCAGAACACGCCCACGGCCTCCCGCGACTGGACTAGTAGCGAACGGCTCTTGGATCCCGGGGAGGAAGGCCAGAACCGAGCGGATTCGGGAGCCGAAAAGGGAAGGAGATCGGGCGGGGCGAGGCGAGGAGGACGGACCTGCTGATCGGTGCGGGCGAGGCACTTGCGGACAATCTCGCCCTCGAGGGCGCGGCGCTCGTCGAGGGAGAGGTGCTCGTAGTACTGCGCCAGCCGCGTCTGGCCCTGCTTGTTCACGAACAGCACGAACCGGATCGTCATCTCGTGCTTCGGCTCCTTCCTTCTTCCCCTCCCCTTCTCCTCTGCTCAGCTCGAGTTCGTCTTCCACCTCTCAACTCTGCTTGGCCAACGGAAGCGGCCTACTCCAGCTATGAAGATGAAAATAACTTGTTTGCCAAGGGGTCTAATGCAAATGATGGGACTCGATCACGAGGAAAGAAAAATAGGAGAGTTAAGATATATACAGCAATTCTTAAACTAGTCATGTAGATTCCTAATTTTTTAAATTTATTTTCATGCCTTTAAATTTGTGTTATCCAAGACCGAAACTCTCATAGTACGGCAGAAAAGGGAAAGGCTTAATATGAAAATAAGGAGTCGTCATCTTTTTGCGTATTTAAACTAGTGATTATAGTCGTGACAAGTTTATAAAAAATATATTTTTAGAAGTTTTATGGCCTTAAATAGCAGCTATACAAGTTCAAATATCGAAAATACGTTTTAATAGTTTAGGGATTGAAATAATACATGATAAAATATTTAGTGACATAAAATAAGTTTTAAGAGTTCAAAAACAATTGCAAGGCCCTCGAGTCGTCCTCGCGGGCGGCTCAGGGGCGACCCAAGCTCTGTTCTCCCCTGATGCCTGGACGTCTACCGCCGCCAGGTCTGGTGTAGGCCGCCGGAGCGTGGATCCGCGTCCTCCTTGGCCAGATCTACCTCCCTCCCTGCCGAATCTGCTCGCCCTTGGTGGAGATGCGCCCCTCCACGCCGAGTCCGTGCCTGTCGTCGGGCTTCGCTTCGTCCCCCGGTCGGAGGGGTCTCTCCTCCGTCAATACGCGTGGAGCTCGCCTGCCGCCGGCCTTGCGGGCAAGCAATGGCTACCCGGGCGGAGCTCGTCTGGTAGTCGCCGGCGACTCGGGCTGTGCAGAGCTCAGGCGAAAGCCAATGCCCCTCGCGGGCTGATGATGGCGACGCTCACGGGCGCCGCTTACCTTCCTAAAGGCGTCATCCGCTCCCCCACGATCCTCCTCAATTGAGCTCTCCAGGTGAAAACCTAAACCTTGTGTTGGACAACGGCGGCGCCGCTGGTGTCGTTCCCTCCCTTGAGGCGTTGTTATTGGAGGCTCTGCATCGGTTGTTGGTTCCTCAGCGTGGTCGCCTTCCGGCTTGGCTGTGGCGGCGATGGCTGTCTCGGAGTGGATGTTTGTAGCTGTTTCCTGCCAATGCTTGTCTTGCTCGCCATCACCTTGACTGCCTGGGTCGCTTTAATCTGGTGGATGCCTGGCCACCTTGTTGTTTCAGCGGATGCCTTGCCGCTGGGTCGTCCTATTTAGGTGGATGCTTTGCCACCTACTGCTTGATTCAGGCGGATGCTGCCGCGCGTGGTGCTTGGTGCTGGTGGATGCTTTGCCACCTTGCTGTTTCAGCGGATGCTTTGCCGCTAGGTCGTATTTCTTGGGTGGCTGCTTTGATCTCTGGGCTGATGCTTTGCCGCTCAGGTTGTGGTCGTCAGATGGTTGCTTTGCCACCATTCGTGCTGTTGGTGCTTGCTCAGGCAGATGCTCTGCCACCCCAGTGTTGATCTTCAGGTGGATGCTTGGCCACCGTTTGTCTGGCGGATGCTTTGCCGTCACTGTCGTGGTGCTTGGAGGACTCTTCACTTACAGACTTTCAAGGTGTTGGTGTTTTTTTAGCAGGTTCAGCCCGTTGGTCGCCGTTCGGGGCTGTCTGCGCTGGGTGTCCCTCCCCCTTGCTGCTTCTGTCGTCTGTGTTTCGAGTTGTTGTGTTGGTTGTACTCCTTCTATCCTTTGTGATCTTGATCGGTCAAGCCCTGTTTGGCTGCATCAGGAACTGTTTGTAACTGCTTTCTTCTTAATGAAATACGTGTCATGGCACGTTCGCGAAAAAGAGTTCAAAAACATAGGTAACACCTTAATACAAGTTTAAAGACTGTTCATGCGTTTTACCAGGCTTGATATACATGAGACCATAGACCACCCACGGCTTTGGTTCGCTCGTTCCATGGTTCACCCGCTTTGAATCAGTTTTTCACATAACAGGGTTGCATAAAAATACAAAATTGCCATTATATGCCATTATATCCTTTGATGCATGGTCGAATAAATGGAATAAAATAATTGAAGTGCAGTGCCTTTGGGCCTTGGCTATGCGGCCTGGCTATGGGCCTAGGGCGGAACTTACTTATGTTTTTGCTGTGCTGGCAGCCGCGCCAGGAGAAAAACAAAAGAAAACGATAGATATATCGACTCCTCAGGCCAGCAGGCTTCTGTGGGGCCCTTTTCGCTACTGGCCCGTCACGGGAGAGACCACGTGCTGGCTTGGGAATGATGTTTGGACCTTCATTTTCTAGTAGCAAATTAGCAGAGCACGCTATTCAATCAAAAGCACATACAGTTCTTGGCGTCAAAAATAAGTTGCGGGCATTGAGTTGATTCCGGCCGATTACAGTTATTCTGTTAGTTTGGCTATTGTATGTAAGACATTTCTGAATATATCTTACAGGACTCCAACGATAGCAATTCCTTCAACTTCTCAGGAGTTGTTGCTCACTGATTTTTCAGCATGTCAAGCACGCACAAAGTCGAGCCAAGCACGGGCAGGTGGGCGCATACCCCTCGGTATCGTAGGGTTTGAGACAAATAAAGGTCATCTAAAATCTAGACACCACGTGTATGTCGTTGATTACTTTACTTTAGCATTATGCACTAAGTACAGAAAGCGTCATCACAAACGGCTATATCACAAACGGTTTTAAAAAACCGTTTGTGAAAACCCCATCACGTTTGTGAACCGTTTGTGAGGCTTTGTGATGATACACGTCACAAACGGTTCGTAATATGCCTCATTTATGATGTGGGCATCACAAAAGGTTCGTAATAGGAACCGTTTGTGATGTGTGTATAACACACGTTCAAATCACATTTTGAAGTACTAAATGACTTGAAATCAAAAAGTGTGGAACTACAAGGTTTCATATCTACTAAAGATCTACAACTTTGATATTGACCGTTTTTTCATACAATGTTGTGAGAGTAACATTGTTCACAAATCTTATAGGTCTCTCTTGTAGTTTATGAGAGAGACCTATAAGATTTGTGAACAATGTTACTCTCACAACATCGTATGAAAAAACGGTCAATATCAAAGTTGTAGATCTTCAGCAGATATGAAACTTTGTAGTTCAACACCTTTTGATTTGAAATCATCTGGTCAACGGAAACTAAGTTTGAATGTTCTTAAATTTGAAATTCAAATTTTATAAACGACCTCGGATGGAGAAACGGTCAATATGAAAATTGTAGATCATCAAAAGATATGAAACTTTGTAGTTCAACACTTTTTGATTTGAAGTCATCTATTCAACCAGATCTAAGTTTGAATGCTATAAAATTTGAAATTCAAATTTTGTAAACGACCTCGGATGAAAAAACGTTCAAAATGAAAGTTGTGGATCTTAAAAAGTTATGAAACTTTGTAGTTCAACACTTTTTGATTTGAAGTCGTTTAGGGCCTCAAACAAGCAATTTAAACTCGGTTTCGTATAATATGATAGGAATCGAAACGGGATCTAGTTACAAGTCTTGGTGTGGTGCAGTGGTAGAGGAGTCTACGTGCGAGGGAGGGGTCACGAGTTTGAACCCAGCTGGGCGCGTAGCGCGCGATTTATGCGCGAAAAATTGGCGCGACTTGTGACTTTTTACGGTTTTTTGAAAACACGAAATCACAAACGATTTGTGGCTTGAACCGTTTGTGATGCTCCACAAACCGTTTCATGTCACAAACGGTTGGGAAAACCGTTTGTGATGGGCTTTCCCAACCATTTGTGATGTGGAGCTGGTAGTAGTGGTGCATGATTACACGTCTCTATCAAGGGCCCTCTACTAGAGTAATTGTTGTAAGAACGGACAACGATCCTGCAAATGAGTAATAACAAGAAGATAATTTTATCAAGACCTCAGCAATAGATGAATTCGGATACTTAGTCAAGTGGTTTATACCCGCCGAGGTATAAGGTAGAAGAGAGACCGATAAATCCGGCTCTTCTCCACACTTCTCATACACTCCCTATCCTAATGCTATAAAGTAGCCTAAGGTGGAGTCTCCCTCCTCTTCTTCTTCAAGTGCATTGTGTTGTGCCTTGTGATCTTAAAGACCGTCAACAGCTAGATAGCTAAAGTATGGTCTTCTACCAGTTTGGACTTATAAGTTAAGAGCTTAATTTTAATAAACCCTAGAAATTGTTAGGTTATGGTGATCCATAGATGTGTCAAAATGTTGTACATGAGATCTAAGCTTGAGTCGGGTATCATCTTGAGAAACCCCGGTTTAAGGTGCAAAGAGTCTATCTGGTGTCCATTACATATTTTTTTCTCTTGTTTTTCCTTCGTCTATTGACCTTTCTTTGCAAAGCTTCTTTATTTCTGACTTGATGGTTAAGCTCAGGAAGATTGTAACATAACATTCTAACCACTACGGAAACCCCATATATGCTGAGTGCCTAGCTCTTTGCCGAGTGTATTTTTTCGGACACTCGGCAAACAAGCTCTTTACCGAGTGTATTTTATTTTACACTCGCCAAACATAAAACACTCGGCAAAGAGCTTGTTTGCCGAGTGTCAAAATAAAACACTCGGCAAATAGCTTGTTTGCCGAGTGTCAAAATAAATTACAATTGACACTCGGCAAAGAATTAAGTTATTTTTTGTTTTTGAACCGTAAGTGATTCAAATAATAAAATGAAGGAGTAGAAAAATTACATGCGTGATGTTTATCGAGTGTCAACATAATACACTCGGCAAACAAGCTCTTTGCCGAGTGTCAAAATAATACACTCGACAAATAATTAAGTTTTTTTAATTTTTGAACCATAAGTGATTCAAATAATAAAATTGAAATGAGTATAAAAATTATATGCATGTTCTTTGCCGAGTATATTTTTTTTGACACTCGGCAAAGAGCTCTTTACCGAGTGTATTTTCTTTGACACTCGGCAAAGATGTGAGTCCAAATGATTTTTAAATTCTAAAAAAAGCAAATTAAGTCTACAAATCATGGATTTTGCCATGAAGTGATTGTATCACATATAGAGGCTGTGATAAAAAATTGATAACATTTCACACATTTTTTCATAACGATATTTACAAAATCAAAACAACTCACATGAAGTATATGTGTGATTGTATATGATAGGATTAGCAAATGTATTTTTTGAACACAAACTTTTTTATATGATCTCGTATGAAAAACTCTTTATACGAAAGTCGTACACCTTTATGAAATATAAAAACTTTGTAGTTGACAACTTTTGTATTTGAGTTATTTAATAACTCAAAATGTTATTATAAGTTATCTAATTTGAAATCTGAAATTTCAAACTTTACGAATGACCTCGATGTATATATGTTCTATATCAAAGTTGTACAGATTCACCAAATACAAAACTTTGTAGTTGATCACTTTTATTTTGAGATTTTTTTAATACTTAAAAATATTTTTATAATGTATCTAATTTGAAATCTTAAATTTTTAAATTTTTTAAGACCTCGGATGTAAATATGTTCTATATCAAAGTTGTAGGTCTCGAAGAGATGTAAAAGTTTGTAGTTTATAACTTTTTTATTTGAAATTGTTATCCATCCAAAACTTTGTTATAAACACGTAGAGGAAACACAACACGCCACGTCAGCGATCCAACCCATCAAAATAGAGACCTCCTATTGGTCCATGCATGACCACATGGATCACCCCTCCAACCTTCAAATAAAATATCTCACTCCTCCTGTCTCTCTTATATTTCCCCATCTCTCCTCTCTCTCTTTCACCAGGGCCCAAGGCGGGCGCCCGCCCCGTGGAGCAAGTGAAACGAAGGTGACGACAACCAACCCAAGATGGAACAAGTGAAGCAAAGGTTGAATTTTGAAAATTTCAAAATTTAGTTTACCTTTGACATGTTCCCTCTTGGTGTTTGCTTTGTCAATACATGGTGTCTCATGCAAGTTGATATAAATAGTTGACATGTACTAATATATATACAAATTGATAAAAAAAATATCACATAAGTTGCTAATACCTCTATACGTAACAATACAAAAAATTACTTTACAACTATAGAAAGCGAATTTTATTTCATAGATAAAATTATAAGAAACATAGCAGACGAAATAGATTTGAAAATGGACCCTTGGTGAGAAATTATGGCCACTCAAAGAAAATAGAAAAAAGTAAATAAGATGACTACAGCGCGACATATATTATGCACTAGGTGATTCCCCGCGCGTTGCTGCGGGATATGAGAGCGCTTTCGCAGCTACTTAAAAAACAATAATATAAAAATATGCAATGCAGAAACCCACCTTGCACCATGTTTGCTCATTGCACCTTAAAGATTTATCTCCTCTCTTCCTTCTTACCTTGATTGTCTTCTTGATGATTAGAGAACCACTCTCTTATAATTCTTTTCGAATGACTCCAGCTGCTTATCTTACAGTAACAATAGCCACTGCACTTGATCCTGGTCCGCTTAATTACAACGCACATACGTTGTTTGCCTGATGTTTTATGGCTTTCATTCGGTGTTGTGTCACTGGACACATGATTCAGGCCCATCAGGGAATGGAGGCCCAGCCTAAATCACTCCTCTCACCCCAAAAGGATCCCAGCCGTCCACCGGAAGATACCTCCCATCGTGCCCAGAAGACGCCGCGGGCGTCGCCAAATTCCCCAATCCACCGCTGAGAGCCGGAGAGAGGGGCACATCCTGAGAGATCGGAGGAGACGAAGAAGAAGATGGTGCGGGTGGCAACCTACTTCGCGATGACCTTCGGGGCGTTCCTCTTTCTGGCGGTCCATGGACAGGGTCCACGTCTGGATCGCTCTCCACCAGGACGCGACAGCTGCACGCTCTCACGGTTCCTCTTCTTCGCCGCCTGCGCCTCTCTCGTCGGAGTCCTCCGCAGCTTCCTGCGACGTTGAAGCCGAGGCCGACGCAGATGGGGAGAGCTTCGCCTCGTCCGAGCTCGTTCCAGGGCTCGCCTGCTTCTGCTTGAGGCTCCAGTTCGGGGTGGCGCCGCTCCATCCCTCGTCCGAGTCCTCGTGCTTCACCTTGCGGCGGAGGTGGCCAGGGAGGCGGAGGTGGACGCGGCCGGACCGGATCCGGCTGAGCCCTCGCCGGAGCAGGCGTAGTTCGCGGCGCTGCCGGACCGGAGTCCGAGGAGCGGCTCTTCGTCTTCAACGGGGGCTATGTGGACCGCGGCGCGTGGGCTGCGGAGGCGGAGGGAAGTGCGCCGCGGCCGGTGGTGGCTGGATTGGGAGGTGAGTTTCCTTGCGCCTCTGCCCCATCGCCTGGCCCGCTCTGTGCTCCATCTCTGCTGTGCTCGGCATCCGCGGACGGGATTTATGGGGTGGCGTGGTGGGGAGGCGGCGTGTGGGTGGGAGGCGATGGGGGCGGTGGACGGTGGGGGAGGCGAGAGGGGTGGGTGTGATGACGTGGCATACGTGAGAGTCCAGAGAAATCCTTAGCGGGTAGCACAAACATAGTTTTGTATGATGATTTGCTCAAATTATATGCACACGATTTTGTGTCCCTTCGTATGTTAAGAAGTTTCGTGAAAGAGAGAGAAAAAAACAATGTCTACCATCTTAATTAGTCACTGGTAATTAGTATATGCCATTTACAGTGATGAGTATTGTCAAACGAGGCAAATTAGGTGGTAGCTGCTAATTAAACTCGCTGGCTTGCAGTTTGCTTCGCGGGTTGGCCGAAAGAAAGAAAAAAATTCGGGCACAACGAACCAACCCATTCATTACTAGCAATCATCATGGATGAGAGCGTTGGTTGTGCCCAGAAATCAAGTGACAACAATTTACATGCACTCGAGAAACCAGCGCAGCTTAATTTATTTCATAACAATATGTTAGAATAATCATTCATCGTCGTCCCATTCATCATCAAATCCCGCGACCGGATCTTCCATGCCGATCATCGCCTCGACCATGGCTTTGACCAGCGCGGTCCGGCGAGCCACGTCGACGAACTCCTTCCGCAGCGCCTCCCCGAACTCATGGCCCAGAAACCAGCTGTAGTGCCCGCAGTTCTCGCCCACACTGACCAGCTTGGCCGCGCACTCCGTGTTGTAGTACATCCCCATGACGTCGCGGGCCCCGTCCTTGTCCTTGTACGACTCGACCTCGTCGCGGCACAGCGCGGTGAGGCGCTCCACGGCGGCGAAGTCCGACCGGCAGTACCGCAGGCCGCGCTTGGCGTCCTCGCTGCTCTTCCTCTCCAGGGCGGCGGCGGCCTTGGCATCCGCGGCCGTGGCGCCGCGGCGGGCGAGGTCGATGGCCACCAGGGCGAGGCCGCGAGCGTCCTTCGCCCGCACGCTCCGCGTGTCCTTCCTGAGCGTCGACATGCAGTATTTTTTGGTGAGGTGGATGTGGCAGAAGTCGCTCGTGGCTTTCGCGCACACCTTGGCCACCAGGTCGCCGTCGTCTTTGGGTTCGGTGGCGTGGATGCAGCTGCAGGCGGCGAAGAGGAGGAGGAGCATACCAAGGGTGGAGGAGGATGCCGTCATGGATGCCCCCATGGCGGTCGATAGATGGATGATTTCGGGCAAAGTAGTGTGTCTACCAGAGATCGAGATGTATGCAATGGCTCGGTGCTATACATATATGTTGATGATATGCATGGGGGATTTACTTATAGGAGCTCCATCATATGCAGGTATCCGGACGGAGGATTCATGCACGTTAAATGTAGTAGCCAAATTGGACGATATATGTCATGAACATGAATGTTTATTGGATTTTCTCACCTTTTATTAATTTCCTGTGCATATAAATAGTACCATAGGATATGAAAATGACTAGCTAGAAGGATTATTATAGCTGCCTTGCATGGAATTTAATAAAGAGAGAAAGGATATATAGTAGTTATAGCTAGTGCTTAATGAAGATAGAGCTTCGGCTCCATATACAAGACTAGAGCTTTGGTTTAAAATTTAATTGTTGAAGCATGGATATATATAAAGAGAATATTAGTGTATTGATAAAGATACAGTTTGGAGCTTTGTATCCAAAACTAGAGCTTGTATTTAAAATGTAACCGTGGAAGCAAACATATGCATCAATCGACTTGAATATCCAAGCAAAGGATTTGAACCACCTATTGTTCATAATTTTAGTGTAAAAGCATTAATGTCACTCTGCAGACACGGTGTCCCCATATCTTTTTTTTCTGCATTAATGTCACTTTGCAGGCATGCACACAGGTTCATTCACGTTTATTACTTTTAACTATTTGGTAATACAGGTTTTTTTTGTTCCAGGTGTCAGCTCTTGCACTCCGCAAAGGCAGCAAAGTCTTTACCGAGTGCCCGGCAGAAAACACTCGGCAAATGCGGTCTTTGCTGGCACTAGGTTTCCCGAGTCGCCTTTGCCGAGTGTTACACTCGGTAAAAACTTTGCCGAGTGTATTTCGAGATTTGCCCGGTGCCCTCGGGTTTCCCGTACTGCATGATGTTTGTGAGCTCCCTAGTTGTGGCGGGCAAGATGGTGAGGGCAGCCGGTCATCAGGAACGCTAGCTGCTTGCCAATGCATAGTATTAGGGACATCAAATGACTAGTAGGATTATTATTGTTGGTTTGTATAATTGTTTATGATAATTAGAATAAATCTCAAAACAAAGAATAGAGCTTTTGGTAGGACAACGATTACCACAAACAAACGAAAAGTGATAAAATATCTAATGTGACATTTTCACCCAATTTCATTCTCTCTTTTGGAGAACTAAACACCGCCTTGGTAATACAAGTACTCATCACTTGGTTGAGTCATATATATGGCTCATTCATAGACAACAAATTAAATCGATCAGCTGCTTGCATTGACGACAGACATCATGGATGCATGGAGCGGATCGATCGATCGTCCTTACGAGCTAATTAATTATAAGCCAGCTAATAATATAATAATAGTAATATAGGAGTATGTAATAAGCTTGTTATTTATTGATTGCCGCCGATAAGTTATAGTACAACACTTTAATCATCCACAAATTCGAAGGGGTTGTGGGATCCCCAGCATCTGCTCCTGTATGACCTTGGCGACTTTGGCCCGTTGGACGACCTCGAACACCTCCTTCTGCACCTTCTTCTTCGTCGCCTTCTCCTTCTCCACAAACGAACCCCTCACCTGGTCCCAGCACCCCACCGCCGCGTCACGCAGCCTGTCCACGCACCCGAAGTAGGGCATGGTGTCGAAGTCCTCCTTGAGCCCGCCCTCCACCTGGTACCGCTGCACGAGGCCGCGGCACTCGGCCACGGTGCGCGCCATGTCGTCGTAGTCCAGCCGGCAGTACTGCAGGCTGCGCGCCGCCGCCCCTCGCCGCCGCCGCGCCGACCGCGGCTTCCGCGGCCGCGGCCGAGGCGCCGACGAGGTCCAGGGCCACCAGCGTCAGGTCGCTCAGCCGCCTCGCCGCGAGGCATGCAGACACGACATGGATACGATACGACTTGTGTGTAATACCAATGTACCATTCAATTAGGTTCCCAGCACGTACTATATACTATATAAGTGCATACTCTCCCTCCATTCTTTAATTTTTTAAAGTGTGCACCCATGCTAAGATTCAAATTTTACAGTGTTTGACCAATAACTTATTAATATTTTCTAAATTATTTTCTAAATTTTATAATATAAATTGTGAATAGTTAGATTTCTAGTTACCAAATGTACTCTTCAATGATCATAAGTTTATAACCTTTAAAAATATAATATAAGATAAATATATGGTTAAAATGTAATTTAGAATACGGTGTCAAGCGAAACCACACCTAGAAATAGAGAGAGTATATATGTATCCTAGGGATAATCGCATATCATTACAGATGATAATCATGTAAAAAACCATATATTTATTTATCTTATAATAGATAAGAACCATATATTTAATTGATACTCGTATAAAGAATATCTATCCTAGGAATAGTAGCAGATATATGCACTTGGGCTCATATATATTGATATAAAAAACTATATTTTTAATTGATAATATATAAAGGAATCTTACAAGATGAAAATTTAATCAAGTTGTATTACAGACATCTGAGTCCTACAGGCTAAACTCCAAGCAGACATATCCTCAGTCATAGTTGACAGGTGGTTCATTTGTAAATGATCAATCCGTAACTTGTATGTACTTATCTCTACCATTAGCTCATCCCCTACTTTTTGTTTTTCTTATTTTTGTTGCCCTCCCTCACCTCTTCTCTCTTCACACACACCCCTCCATCCAGATCCCGCCCTGCTCTTTTTTGCGGCACGGTGGAGCCCAAGCTCGGGGCAGACCTGAAGCTTTAGGCAGTGAAGGTAGCGGATCGCCATCCATTGTGCCATCCATTGTGCCTCGATCGGCCCTTAGCTTCATTCATTTGCAGCCAGCCTCCTTCATGTCGTCCGTGCCAGCGCATGCGGGTAGTACCAGTTGACGATGGTGATTACGAATCACAGCGCAGCCGCATTGCCCTCGATAGAGTCATCCACGTTAGCCACCAAGTTAGCTTCATCACCTTGCTTGTCCATGAAAATGAGAGGTGGGTAAGGAGACAGCCATTGTCGCGCCTGCACCGCATAGAGTGGATGTCGAAGAAGGGAGGGAGTGGAGGGAGCTGGCCGGGCCGCCGGCACCAAGGATAGTCAAGAGGCGGGTTCATTGAGTGAGCGAGGAGTCAGCGCAGCGTTGGGCGCAATGGAATTGGGGAGCGTGGAAGGGAAAGGCAAGCGGGCGGCGGCGTTGCGTGTAGATGTGCGGGGTGAGGAATAGGAGCGCAAGTTGATCTCCGATTTTCATTACAAGTATTAGATGCGCGACCACGAGCTGGGTTCTTTGATTACAAGTATATTGACCCGCAAGATCCCGACAAGGAGGACCGTTTCGTGGCGGCGGAGAAGGACATGGAGTCCGATGAGGCACTATGGGCGCTGTACTAGTGGTGGTGCCAGCATTTCGGAGAGGAGCACGGCGGCGACGAGATGGCTCGCCACTTCGACACGTTCAAGAAAACCGTGCAGTGAGTGCACGAGGCGGGTACGCTGATGGCAAGCTGCGGCGTCAACTTCTTCCCTAAGACTTTGTTTGGGAAATGAAGTTTTGGAGTGGATTGAAGGGTTTGAAGTAGAGCAATTTTCCTATAAGTCAAAATCTTCCTCAATCCCTCGTAATCCCCCCACAATACTCTTCAACACTCTATTTTCCAAAAAAAGCCTAATGGCCTATATATTGACTACAGGGGAGGGTGCGCCCAAGTACATCGGCCTTTCGGAGGTTCTCCTTGTACGGGCAGATCGTTTTAATTTGGAGGAAGCAAGGAAGAGAAGCGGAACTGATGATCGAACCACTACCTGATGTGATAGATGAGCACTATGTGAAAACCTCAAATAGATAACGCGGGATTGGTAATGGACTGACGAAGCCCGTTACAAGGTGCGACATCAGTAACGGGCGGAAACAACGACCGTTACCAATAAGCGTGTCAGGACCGGGCCCAGCCCCTGCACAACAACGCCCGTTACTAATAATGATTTCTGGTATTCCTAGTAACGGACATTACACACAACCGTTACCAATAATACTACCATAATGTCCGTTACATGCTGGGACTAGTAGTAACGGTAGTTGTATTAGGCACTTCAAGCCCGTTACGTATCATTGACTAATGGTAATGATGTTAGGTTTGGCCAGTTAACGCCCGTTACTAGTGTGTTGTCTTCCACCCCGCTGCTGCTGTCGGCGCAGAGCAGCAGCCGGCGGTGGGCGACGTCCACTCCGCCGCCGTCCTGCCGCCCGCCCGTTCTCTCTCCCGCTCTTCGACTCGTCGTCGCCGCGCGGGCGACCGCGCCTGCTTGCCGCCCAGCCGGCCGCGCCACACATGCATGTTGGAATATATAACAGGACACACATTACATATATATAACATGTATGTTCACAGACATTACATCCTAGTTAATTAGTTATTAAGTACTGCATACATATATAGTGCAAGAAGGGACAAAAGAACAGAACGCGTTCATCTCTTTTTATCTAACTCCGACCGCGCATCGATAAGTGCATTTTTAAGAACTCTTTTCTTCTCTTCTGCTTCTTTGAGTTTTGCTTTGAGTTCTTTCTTCTTTGATCTCTTGCGCTCGAGTTCGGAGGTTAGATAATCCACTTCTACTTTGAGATTTGCGGCCTTTTCCTTTTCTTCCCCGAGAGAAAATTCCAACTGTTCTTGCATCTTTCCTGCCTCACTTAGCCACATTTCCAATTCCTTGTTTGCCTCCCTAGCTTCATCGAGGTCTTGCAAGGCCTTGTTGTACTTCTGTGCTGCCTCCTTCTTGAGCTGATAAAGAAGACACGGATGGATGGATCGTATCTGAAAATAAAACACATAGTCAAATGAGGCAGTGCCTTAACATGTGGCTAGATTCACACAGTCAATTATTTCACACACAAACAGCAATGATCTGCCAAACAACAAGATATGTTGTTCACACAGCCAGTCCTGATACTATATGAACTGCATAGCTCAATTTTCATTAACAGTTTATATACAACTTAAGAGTTGATACTATCATATACTTCAGAGTATATCCTGCATAGCACAATTTTATGGAGTATACTCCTCCTGATACTTTTTATGAGTATATCCTGCATAGCACAATTTTATGAGTATATCCTGCATAGCACAATTTTATGAGTATATCCTGCATAGCACAATTTTATGAGTATATCCTGCATAGCACAATTTTATGAGTATATCCTGCATAGCACAATTTTATGAGTATATCCTGCATAGCACAATTTTATGAGTATATCCTGCATAGCACAATTTTATGAGTATATCCTGCACCAGTCCTGATACTCTATGAACTGCATAGCATAATTTTAAATTTTATAGACATAAGCACACAACCTATTATTTCACACAGATGAACTGCATAGCATAATTGTTTCACGTAGCCTGACAGTCTAACTAGGATGTTACAGAATCTATATGAATCACAGTGCCTATTATTTCACACACATGAATTTGCATTTCCAGCTCACAATTCAAAGGCATCCCCAGATTATAATCAGAGGCATTTCTAGTTTATCAAACATTAATCCCTAATTAAATAGAGCAGATTTTTCAGCATTTAGACACACAATTCAGACTCCAGACGAGGAACGCCGGAGTCATTGTTTGATTATAAACTCATTGCTCACCTCGTCGCCGGAGTCATGGTCGGAGGAAGAAACTAGGTCGATTTCCACCCGAGAGGGAGCCAGAGCCGGAGCCGGCGGAACGACCGATGAAGAAGGACCATCACCCTCTCCCAAAGGGACGATTTCTCTCCCCATCCTCCAGACGCCGCCCCACGCTCTCGCGCGGGGAGGAATCCTCCTCGCCGGAGCCGCGGCTTCCCTTGCAGCAGCGGTGGCGGCCTTCAGAGGGCGAGGGTGCTCCCTCCCCCTGGCGCGAATGAAGCGGCGGCAGCGGCCCTCCTCGCCGCTCTCGTGAGCCCCGGCGGCGGCCTTCGCAGCAGCGGCGCGCGTGTAGGGACGATGCCGGCCCACCACGGCGGCGGAGGTCATCGTCGTGCAAGAAACCCTCTCCTTGTGAGGGGAGGGCTTCTCGGCGCTTCCTCTTGCCCGCATCCACCGGTCGGTGCGGGGATCCCGCAGCTGGGCGGCGGGATTGAAGCCGGACATCTCCGCCGCTCGCCGCTTGCGCTTCTTGGATGGGGAGAGAGAGACCCTTCCCGCCGCTTGCGCTTGCGCTTCTTGGATGGAGGGAGAGAAAGAGTGAGAGCGAGTGAGCGGGAGAGAGTGAGAGAGAGACCCTTTCCCGCCGCTCTTGCGCTTCTTATCCTATTCCCAGCGAAGGGAAAAAATCTGTAAAAGCTCATCAGTAACGGGCTTGACCACAGTGCCCGTTACGAAAAAGTGGATACCGCCTTCAACTTCCTTCAACTTCCCAGTCGCTTCATTTAGAGGGTTTTCCAACCAAACTAAATCTAATCTTCAACAAGACTTTACAAAGATCGAACGATCCAACCAAGATCCTCCTCCTCGGCAATCAACCAGTCAAATTTATTCAAGCAGTCAATCCAATCATAGGCATTCAAGCAGTTAATCAGACCACGTACTATGAACAAAAAAACACACATAATTCAGAACAAAGAAGAAGATGCAAAATGCACACATAACATTAATTAAAATAGTTCAGGCGAAACCACGTACGCCGCAAAATAATATTTACAAACAGTGCAAAATAATAAAATACTATCATCTATTCCTCCGTCGCCTCGTCCTTGTCGTCGTCCTCCTCCTCCTCGTCCTCCTCCGCCGCCGCCGCTGGGGGATACGCCGCCGCGATCGCCGGATGATGAATCCTCATCACCTCGGAGATCTGCCACAGACCGTAGACGTAGTGCCGGACGGTCTGGTCCAGCGGCTCGTTGACACTCGGCAGACCAAGAAGAGGCAGATACTCATTCATCCTGGTCCAGGTGTCTTGCAGGACTTTGAGCGTCCACTGGGGGTCGATGCCTGGGAGCGCCGGCGGCGGCGGCACAGGCGCCGCCGGCGGCGGCGGCTGTGGAGGCTGCGGCACCGGGTTGGCGGCGGATGAGGACTCACCTTCGGTCCTGTGACGCTTGGAAGAACTTCTCTCGCCGGCAGAGGCCATGGCGGTTGCTAAACGAGAATGGAGATTGGGGAGAGGAGAGCAAATGGCAGCAAATGGGGATTGGGGAGAGGAGAATGGAAGCGATTGGGGAATGGAGATTGGGGAGAGGAGAGCAAATATATGGCGGTTGCTGTACTGCGCGCGGTTGCGAATTCGAGGCGTTAACAGAGTCCGTCTGCAAATGCCGTCAATGCTTCGTGTTCATCCCTATCCGTAAATGGCGTTGTGTCAGTGACTGTTACAAATGTGAGGCGTTCCTCCGTCAGCCATCCCCATCGGTAACGGGTGTTTTGTCAGTGACCGTTACAAAGTGGTATGAGTAACGGACATTGGGAAAGTGCCCGTTACAGATGTGAGAGCAGAGTCCGTCAAATGCCATTACGAATTCTATTTCAGTAATGGGCTTTAGAAATGTGCCCGTTACGAATATGTGTAAAACAGAGTTAGTCAAAACCGAGTGACGACCTTTCCTTTCGTTGTTACCTCGTTTCCCGTGCTCATTTACTTCTTCCTCCACTATCTCGATCTGTCTCCACTATCTCCTTCCATTCTCGTTTCCCGTCCTCATTTTTCTCTCGCCGGAGGACTCGAGGTAAAAAACCCCTCTTCTCATCTGACGCCGCGAGGATCGGACTCCCCATTTGATTCTTCTTCTCATTTGATTTTTCTTCTTCCTCTTCTTCTTCTGATTGGTCTCTCGGAGGACTGTTATTTTGTTCTTTAATAAATCTTGGATTCTTTTTGTTCAGATCTCATCTCTTGGACAGATCCCAACACTGTCCATCCCCTAAGGTAGCTTCGAGCTCGATCTGCTCCTTCTTGCAACTGGTAAATTTAGTTGTGATATTTGTGATATGCTGATAAATCTCATTTGGTTATATTGGACATAGCTACTATTAATTTTGGTAATATAAAACTCTTAGTATTTGGTTATATAAATCTCATATAGTGTTGGGTTATATAAACCTCATAGTATGTGATATTTGATTTTTTAGATCTAATTGGTTATATAAATCTCATAGTATTTGTGATATTTGTTGCTAGTAACATTTAGTAAAATTCTGTCCATCTTTTCTTTCTTGCTATATACAACAATGATTTGGTTATTTTCTTTTCATTTGTTTATTTTTCAGATGGCGTCGTTGCGTCTTAAGGATTATTCGGCTTTTGTTAAGGAGATGGTTCCTATCTGCCGTGATCAGAAGATCTATCTTGGAATAGAAGATGGTCCACAGGAACGTCTTGTGTTAGCTTGGTCTTCGCACAATACGGCCAACGATATGTTCATGGCGACCGTTCGGGCTTTGGAGTGTATCGTCACTGATACGAAGAGTGTTTCTGGGTACCGCATTGCTCCTGATGCTGCACGGAACCGTGCATTTGTTCTTTGTCCGGATGCTGCAATGGCAGAACCGTGCATTTGTTCTTTGTCTGGATGCTGCAATGGCTCAGGAGCTTCGTTGTTGGTTTGTGAAGGTTGTCAAGGAGACGATATTCTTCGACTTCGTGGCAAGTGTTGTGCCGTTGTATGAAGATGTCAACCAGCGCAAGCGAGTCCGTAGGTGCAACTGATCCGTGATGACTGACGATGGAGTTATCAAGGTTGCATTGGTCTTCTGTTATCATCATCTGCACTTTTATCATCTTTGTGTCAAGCTTTGTGTCAAGCATCGACTTTGTCATATATGAACTTCATGTGTGTTTGTGTTATGAGAGGTGGCTGAACATTTATGTGTTTGTATTATTGTGCAAGAAGTTTAATTGCACTTTCATCATTGTGCAATGTCTAATGAATGGTTATATCTCAATAATTTGGATGAAACTTATTCATATATAAGATGTAGGCAGTTTGACTTTTTTGACCCCACGTTGACCGCTCGTCTTATTTTCAAAAAAATTGTGAAAATATGGACAAATTTAAGTCATTTCTGTAGATTTTATATTAATAAAGCAAGTCACCCCAAAAATATGATAACTTGCGCACAACTTTGAATAGTACGAGCGGTCAACTTTGGTTAAAAAAAGTCAAACGGCCTACACTTTAGAACAGAGGGAGTATGAACTTTATGAATTGTATGAAACTTTGGCCCTGTTTGGATCCAAATGTTAGTGTTAGTTTAGAGCAAAATAACACTAAACTAACACTTTGAATCCAAACATATGTGTTATTTTGATGTTAGTTGGGACAAAATCCTCCTGAAAAACTAACCCCTCCATGAGGTGGTAATTGGTGTTAGTTTGTTACATATTAGTTTGGGGTCCTAAAAACTACCACTAACACTAACACTAACATTAGGGATCCAAACATGGCCTTTATGTGTGGATCTCAAAAAGTTGGATGACAATTTTCAAAAAGTACATGAACTTTATGATAAAGTTCATGCTCCCTCCGTTGTAACATATATGGAGTTTGACTTTTTTGACCCCAACGTTGACCGCTCGTCTTATTCAAAAAATTTGTGAAAATATGATCAAATTTAAAGACATTTATGCAGACTTTATATTAATAAAGCAAGTCACCATAAAAAATATGATAACTTGCGCACAACTTTGAATAGTATGAGTGGTCAACTTTGGGTCAAAAAAGTCAAACGGCCTACACTTTAGAACGGAGGGAGTATGAACTTTATGAATTGTATGAAACTTTGGCCCTGTTTGGATCCAAGTGTTAGTGTTAGTTTGGAGCAAAATAACACTAAACTAACACTTTGGATCCAAACATATGTGTTATTTTGATGTTAGTTGGGACAAACCAAATTACGCAACAACTATATTTTGTGTCATGATATGTACTAAGATGGAGTTCCCCCATTGTGCGATGTGTGGATCTCAAAAAGTTGGATGAAAATTTAAAACAATTATATGAACTTTATGAAAGTTCATACTCCCTCCGTTTTAAAATGTAGGGAGTTTGACTTTTTTGACCCCAATATTGACCGCTCGTCTTATTCAAAACATTTGTGAAAATATGGTCAAATTTAAGCCATTTATGTAGACTTGATATTAATAAAGCAAGTGGCCACAAAAAGTATGATAACTTGCGCACAACTTTGAATAGTACGAGCGGTCAACTTTGGGTCAAAAAAATCAAACGGTCTAAATAGTTGCCTTGATTTGCATCAAAATTTCAGCCACGCGCGCCCAAAATTTGCATATTTCTCCTGACCCCGCGCCATTCCCCCCGACCCCGCGTCATTTCCACCAAACCCTAGCGACGGCATCCATCCCGGCGGCATCCTCCCCGGCGCGCGCGGCTTCCCCAACCACCAAACCCTAGCGGCGGCGCGGCGGCATCCACCGCGGCACGCGCGGCTTCCCCAACCACCAAACCCTAGCGGCGGCGCGGCGCGCCTGCATCCACCCCGGTGACGCGGCATCCCCGCCCAAGAACCCGGGACCCGGCCCTGCGACGGCGACGCGGACCCGGCCACCTCAAGCAACGCGGCGACGCGGATCCACCCCTCCGGCAACGACGACGGCGAGCGGGACTACTTCCTCTGTGGCACAGGTTAGTGCTCCTCCAACCCCATACTGCTGTGCGCTGCTACATCTGATGCTGGGTGCACCAATCTTCCTGTTACTTTGCTATTGTTTAGGCTCCGTTCACCTTGACCAGATTTGGCTCGATCTATATGTCATGGATATAGATCCTGCTCTGCCTGCTGTTCATTTCCTATTTTTATTTGTTCAAAGGAAACTCGATCTGTATGTCATGGACACAGATGCTGATGTGGCTGCTGCCAAGTTATCTTTTTCCTTCTTTATAATTTCCATTAGTTCTGCATGTTCATCTTGTGTAGAATCATATAATCCTAGTGCTTGTTCATCAACCAATCAGGCATTTAATCTGCCTTGTTAATCTGCCTTTATCATGTTTAAATTGCAAATTATCTATCAATTGTTGTGGACTATGTACTGCTACAATTGTTGTAGAATCATATAATCCTAGTGCATTTTACTAACTGTTGTTGTGTCCTCTTCTTTCATGTACCTGCCTAATGTAATGTACACTTCAATGATGCTTTGGTATATAAGCATTGGTATATAAGCATCGCACAAGGAAGCAGTTGAAGGAACAACAGAGCTGCTTTGGTATAGGATCTCATTTCTTCGGCCTGTCTAAATTTGGTTAGTACCTATCCCCAACCAGTATGCTAAGTAAACTATCAATTATATGTGTATATGTTGTACATGCTGATTTTATTTAGGACCTGTATTGATTTCTAGTCCAATAGTAGCTAATAATAATTACCTTCACATTTCCATCGCTGCTTATATTTCTGTACTGACAAACTGATATATCATCTATGCAGGCTAACTCATCAGGAAGCTCCTCTGGTGACAACGGTGCACATAATGTACAGGAGGAGTATGCACCTGCTTCACAGGGTAATTCGGCACACACTGCTAGGAGTACTAATCTAGGACGGCGGTCACAGACATAGACCAAATGGCCAGAAGACAAGGTGATTGCAACTGGACTTAACGACCAATGGATCCCTACCCTAAAGGTGGCGAGGCACCGATTCATATTGGTCTGTGGCCTCATTGCTCGGGAGAGGGTGTCAATCAACGCAAAGCTTGAGGATTTCACTCAGCATCAGTCGTTTTTGAAGCCAGACTGGCAGCAGTTTGTGGAGACATCCAAATCTCCAAGTTTTGAGAAGGTGAGCCAGGAGATGAAAGAAAAGAGAGCAAAGCACGATAAGCCACACAGGACGGGCAGAAAAGGTTATGCTGGTAAACAGCTAGAGTGGGAGGAGGAGGATGAAAAGCTAGCTGCAGAAGGAAAAGAGAACCCTTGGGACCAATTTCCCGGCCGTACGAGGCCATATCTGCGGGCAAGGGCATCGAAGCAGGCCACTAGTGCAAGCGGGGAGGGGGGGAAATAACATTCAGCTCCCCTCTGGTGTCGGATGTAGCAGAAAAGGTGAAAAGAATTGCAGCTGAAGCTAGCGAAGGTTCTTTGCCTGGGGTTAGGGAGGATGATATTCTGACCCAGGCACTTGAGAATCCAGAGCATCGAGGTCGGGTCCGAGCCGTGTCTAGCTCAATAGGCTGGGGTAAAGGGTTTGGCCCAGAGTTTGCTGGGATGTACCGGAAGAAGAAGAGGAAGAGGTCTGCTGCCGTCGACAAGGAAGAACTATTTGATGAAACACTCGCTAGAGTTGTGAATGTGCTAAGAGTTGCAGGCGTGCAGATACCAATGATATTCCTCTGGGGTTACACAAGGGTGATATCTGCGACAAAGAAGCGGTTGTCAATGAGGATGACAACAGGCAATCACCTATCAATGCGGATTCCAGACCGTGTCCATCACCTGAACCAGACACAATAGATCTGCTGACAGAGCCAACCAAGTGTAGTCTTGTGATGGATACCAGCGATATGCTCATGGAGCTTGCATTGGCAACTGTCGACCAAATCAAGAGGTTTGCCATACAGTACCGGTAGAGTCTGGGTATGCTGTGGTGAAAGTTACTTATGTGTGGCCCAATGCGAAGCACATTCGTCTGCCTATTCCAGTAGAGGATGAGTACACAACCCTAGGTGGTGCTCAATTTCAATGGGTACAGTGGCCAAGGAACCGGATCCGTATACCACCCTTGTCGGAACCTCCCGCCTCTGCAGCCACATCTCAGGGGACAGTCAGCCAGACAGCAAAAGCCAGCCGCCGAGACCTCCGCCTCAGGATCAGCCACATAGCTGCAGAAGGAAAAGAGAACCCTTGGGACCAATTTCCTGGCCGTACGAGGCCATATCTGCGGGGAAGGGCATCGAAGCAGGCCACTAGTGAAAGTGGGGGAGGGGGGAATAACATTCAGCTCCCCTCTGGTGTCGGATGTAGCGAAAAAGGTGAAAAGAATTGCAGCTGAAGCTAGCGAAGGTTCTTTTCCTGGGGTTAGGGAGGATGATATTCTGACCCAAGCACTTGAGAATCCAGAGCATCGAGGTCGGGTCCGAGCTGTGTCTAGCTCAATAGGCTGGGGTAAAGGGTTTGGCCCAGAGTTTGCTGGGATGTACCGGAAGAAGAAGAGGAAGAGGCCTGCTGCCGTCGACAAGGAAGAACTATTTGATGAAACACTCGCTAGAGTTATGAAGGTGCTAAGAGTTGCAGGCGTGCAGATACCGAATGATATTCCTCTGGGGTTACACAAGGGTGATATTTGCGACAAAGAAGCGGTTGTCAATGAGGATGACAACAGGCAATCACCTATCAATGCAGATTCCAAACTGTGTCCATCACCTGAACCAGACACAATAGATCTGCTGACAGAGCCAACCAAGTGTAGTCTTGTGATGGATACCAGCGATATGTTCATGGAGCTTGCATTGGCAACTGTCGATCCAAATCAAGAGGGTTGCCATACAGTACCGGTAGAGTCTGGGTATGCTGTGGTGAAAATTACTTATGTGTGGCCCAATGCGAAGCACATTCGTCTGCCTATTCCAGTACAGGATGAGAACACAACCCTAGATGGTGCTCGATTTCAATGGGTACAGTGGCCAAGGAACCGGATCCGTATACCACCCTTGTCGGAACCTCCCGCCTCTGCAGCCACATCTCAGGGGACAGTCAGCCAGATAGCCAAAAGCCAGCCGCCGAGACCTCCGCCTCAGGATCAGCCACACCAGCAGCAGAACAGCCAGACACCTTCGCCTCAGGATCAGTAGAACAGCCAAACACCTCCGCTTCAGGAGCAGCCACAGCCGAAGCAAACCCTACAGCACACACAGAAGCGGCCACAGCAGACAGCAAGCAGAAGCAGCAGCAGACTGCGGCAGAAGAAGATCATCGAACCTCCGCTTCAGGAGCAGCCACAGCAGTAGCAGAACACACAACAGACAGATCAGCTTTGGAAGTCTGGACGTGAGTTTGTTGAGGTGTTGGTTATTGTAAGTCCCTTCACAGTTCAATTCAACGACTTGTAGTATGACCTTACCACAAATTTCATGCTAACAAATTTCATGCTAACAAATATAGGCTAATGAGAAAACGAGTACAGGAGATGGGATTGAGTGTTGGGTTTGTGAACCCACAGGTATTCTATGTCTCAATGGTTGGTTCCCAACCCACAGTGATAATAAAAACACTAAAAAATGTTATGCATCATGACTTTGTGGTGGCTCCCTACAACACCGGTGGCCACTGGGTACTGGTCATTTCTATGAAGTGGAGTTGGGTTTGGATTTTAGATTCTGCGAAAATTTTTCCAAAGCGGACGTTCACCGATGTCCTAGCTCTTGTCAACTGGTAAGTATATATATTGTAGGTTTTGTTCAGAAAAATTCAATCTCATAATGTTTCTAATCGATATTGCTGATCATGCAGGGCCTATGGAGACCACATGAATCAGAAACAGAAACAGAGAAAAAATTCAAAAGGCAAAGCACCTACACTCACGTACAAGGCAGATTTTCATGTAAGATGGAAAATCAAGTTTGTTTTTTCTTGTTCAACTTCATACATATTTGGTACCGGTCATAACTTGTGTTATTTTGGTACATTCATTCAGTGCCCTCAACAGCCATCGGGGTCCCTTCTCTGTGGATTCTATGTTGCGGTGTATGTTTTGGATGTAATCTCTGAAATGACCTCATTGAAAAGGGCTTCTGTAAGTATACTGCTCAGCCTTCTCCATTTGTTTTTAGAAACTGATCGATTTTTACCCTGTATTCTCCTAAAAATTGTATTACGTAGGAATTCAAGCTTAACAAAGCACCGATCCATACAAAAAGACTAAGGTTGGTCCAGGAGATGATGTGCGATTTCATTCTTAACGAGATCATTGACCCAGAGGGCGAATTCCATAATGATAATCCACAACCAGTAGGTGATCAAGGTACAGAAGGTGATCAAGTTCCAGCAGGTACTACTTGAAAGTTGTAGACCTGAATGAAACTTGATGATGTTTATGGTCTTTTCTCTCATAAACTTGTAGTTTACATGATCAGTTTGCCTATCCCAGTAGGGGATAAGATTCATCCAACTTGAAACTTGTTGCATGTGTATGATAAGATACAAACTTGATGTGTACTTGTGTATATATGTGATGTGTATCTCAATCTGTATGTGATGTGAATAACCTGGGGGCTACCAAATCCTGGCTGGTTCCAGGATGCAGCCAGAACCAGGCCAGATTCTGTGGTGGTGGAACAACAAAAAGGTAACGGGACAGTTATAGAACGTTACAATTGAACACAAAGGTAACGGGCATCAAGTAAGAACCGTTACCTACACAAAGTATCAGTAACGGTTGTTAAAGAATATCCGTTACAAGCACTGACCCGTGGGTCCAGAAATGAGACCGGTCAATGCGAGACCATTACGGTTGTTAAGTAATGCCCGTTACAAGTACTGACCGGTGGGACCGGAGAGAAGACTGGTCAATGCGCCGCCATAACGGTTCTTAAGTCAAGCCCGTTACAAGGTTTGAGTTTTAGTAACGGTTGTTACGTATAGACCGTTACAAATGTTGTGGTTTTGTTACGGTTCTTAAGTAAAGCCCGTTACAAATGTATTGTTTTGGTAACGGTTGTTTGTCTGTGCGCGTTACGAAATTGGTCTGTGGGCCCACAAAAATCGCAAGTTTGGGTTACTGGTTGCTTATATTGGTAATGTTCGTTGTGAAGTGCGGGTTACAGGTTTTGGTCGACCGACTATTAGTAACGGAGTAAGGGTAACGGGCGCGTTGCCCGTTACCTATGGCCATCTACACCCGTTACAAATCTTGGTTTTTCACGCAGTGGAGGAAAAGTGAGCAGTAATCTACACATCAATAGCCATAGTTCTTTGTTTTGAGAATTTCGTGTGTTCGCTACATGATACCTGCCATGAGCCACAAGCATCGGTGATGTGTAGAGGATGGAATTAATGGTCTTGCCATCGTCTGAACAAAATGATGAGATACTCGTTTTGGTACTGGATCATGATATATGAGATAACACCTACTCGTCTTGACACCTTTTCTTCGAATGTCGCTTTGCTCGAGTAGTGTGGTCTGTGATTCATGTGGCTTTAGGTTTGTCTCAACCTTGTAGTGTGTCCAACATGTTTGGGCGTTGGCTATGGGGTATTGAAAAAGAACTTAAACCGCTAGTTCTGCTAGGAGCGGTTGCTACTTGTTGGTCGTTATGGCTTTGTAGAAATGATATCATATTTGGGAATAAACATAACCCTTTTTCGCTGCAGGTTATCTACTCGATTATACACTTGCTTCGTACATGGGCTATATTGCAGAAGCCAGCCTCACAGGATTTGGTTACTGCGGCATCGCTACGTTTGGCGCAGGTGGTCAAGGAGTTCTTTACCCGGGCATATGGGTGGCGGTCTAGTCTACGGAACGATTGTCATTAAAGGGTTTTGGGTTTTCTCTATGCTTTTTAGCTGTGTGCATCCCGTGATGCAGATGTCGGGAGTATTTCAATACATTGTATCAACTCGATGTAATGCCCTTGATTTTTAATAAAAACTTCCATTATCGAAAAATAGTTCCATATATATACCCACCATATCTCTGTGATACTGGATCATTTTAGGGTAGACTTTGCAAAATGAAGCTTTAATTTGAGCCCGCGAATTTCATTGTTACCTTAGAGCAAGTATTGTTGACACAGCATGATACCACCAAACGCGCTCTAACCTTGGTCCTTGGAGAGAATAAGCTGACGAAGTAGCAGGAGCTCTTCCACATGGGAAGTTTCATACACTAGAAATTAAGAAGCAATTCCCATAGGGCAACCAATGAATCATTGATTTTCTTAACCCATCACCTCACCATGGCTGCCACAGAAGCTGCTCCACCACCAACGCTGCAGCTCTCTTCTCTATGCGTAGTTAATTAGCGGATTTATTCAGATGACCAGGATAGGGAGGTGGCCGCCGGAGAATGATCCACAACATGGCAACACTGTACCCATGACCGTGAGGAGTATCTTGTTCTCCATTCATGGATGAAGGCTTTGCTTGGGTCTTTCATGGTTGTAGACATGGCGTGGCCCAACGTACTTTACATGCAGAAAAAAAAACCAACTTGCTGATGTCATCTAAACATGACCAGTGTTGACCAACACTACAAGAATCAATGACTTTGCCTAGTGCTAGAAGCACTCGACAAAGAGGCTTATGCATTCGGCAAAGCCCTCAGCATAGGGCACTCGGAAAAGATATTAACGGCAAAGAAAACTTGAGTGTTTTTTATCGGGCACTCGACAAAAACTTTGCCTGGTGCCAGCTCAGATAACTGTAACACAGCCTTTGTTGAGTGCCTGGGCCTGGCACTCAGCAAAATTCACGTGTTTGCCAAATGCCATGGCTCAAACACTCGGCAAAGAACTAGTGTTTGCCGAGTGCCAGGGCCCAGACCCTCGGCAAACAACTCCCAGAAATTCCCAGATTCACCCCTTTACCAACTGCTATAGTAAAAACAGTCGGCAAAGGCCCCATATGCCGAGTGTAACACTCGACAACGGCCCTGTTTTTTTCTGTTTTTTGTTTGTTCACATATATGTTACCCCACTCAAATGGGCATCTCATATATATCACAATAGATATCACGGCATTTTATATAGTCTCAAGCATTCCACAAATGCAAATAAACTAGTACTGTACATTCACAACCGCAAATAGTCAACAAATGCAAATGCAAGCTAGTCCGACGCAAAGCAAGTCCAAATAGAGCAAGTCCACACAAGCTAGTCTAACCACAAGCCGTCACTGAGCTAGCCACTGCGACCACGATGACGATAAATCTTGGGCACAAGGCTCGTGATTCAATGCCGCCGATTGATTCTGCAAAAAACGAGAGCAGATTGCATATTTGAGTAAAGATTTAAGATACAAATGTACAACTAAATAATTCATCCTCAGAAGAGTAGTTGTAGGAAGAGGTGGAGCAGGGAACAACATCGGCGGCATAGGCTGATCCATCCTCTCGCCAAGACTCTGCATCCATTGAAACATCTGCTCCATCTTTTGCCGCTCGGCTTGCATCCTTTGCCGATCGGCCTTAATCCCCGCTTCCAGCCTCGCCTCCATCTCCTCTGCATCCTCCTCTCCACCTCCCCGCGCATCCTCCTCTATTCTTCCAGCTGGGCCTATAATATTTCAACACAATATATGACAATGCAAAGCAAACATATGTAAACATCAGTGAACGGTGAACAAAACTGAAATAACATGAAGTGCCTCCATCCGGAACTGTGTAGTGTCTGGCCAAGGGCATATGGCCGGGCTTGAGCTCGTGCTCCTAGCTCGAATCCGGGAGAGTGTGGGAGTAGTGGCCGTATGGAGTGTGTTGTCGCCAATCCAATACCGCCCATGCTTCTTGCCTCTTCCCACCCTCACGACGACTTCTCCATCAAGCTCCTGGGTGCTCGGATCATATTCTACCCCATGGACCTCCCTCGCCATCTATTATTTCATTCAATGTTAATTCAAATCCAATTTACATCAATTTAAATATATAATTGCAAAAAATTAAAAAATAACAAACGGAATCGAAAAATAACCAAAACTAAATATGACACAGTGTACGATGTTTATTGGCTATATAAAAATTTGTGAAGTCAATCCTACATCGATCGTCACTTTGAATCAAAATCTTAGTGGATCCTTCTCCACTCCCTGGATCTTCTTTGGAATTATACAAACTTTTAAGTAAGATGAATGGTCAAATATGTAGCAAAAAAGTCAACAATAAATTATAATTTGGAACGAAGGTAGCAGATCGAGGTGACATTCATAGACATGATGCATGCTTATGAACCGTTATATCCATCGTCCAATATGATTTATTATTAACCAGATGTATATGGAGCATATAGCAAAGCTCGAGACATTGCATGTATACAATTAGGGCGCGCTAGCTGGCATTGCTGTGACGTATACTATATTGGATGTATAAGGCCGGCGCCGGTTACAAATCACAGAAATAATGCATCGATCATCAAGATCAGGCCAAGTATATATGACATTTATTTATTATCTACTCCATAGTAGTAAATGTTGATCCAGTACGGACCTACGGTGCTTCAGTCATCCCGTCGTTGACCCGGCCGCCCTTGTGCATCATGCATGATCAGCAACATCATCAGTTGTTGGTGGCGGCGTCATCAGCGTAGACGACGGTAGGCACTCCTCCTGCAGATCGATATGATATGATAGAGCCATCAGGGAGCGATCTAGAAGCAGACGACAAGCGTAGAATGAATTGATGACGAATGAATTCAGTAGCTTAGTAAGATATATACCGTACCAGTTGCAGGTGTCTTTTTGGGTTTGCACTGCCTGCGGCACGTACACCTCCATCTTGTCCTCCAAGCAGGGGCGGACCCAAGAATGGCCTAGCGAGGCCATATGTCCCCGCCTAACTTCTAATTTTCAGTAGACTTTGACCTATTTTGCTAAGATTTTAAGGGGCGCCTATAAGATAGAAGGCCCTCACAAAATTTTAGTTCTAGGTTCACCCCTGCATCCAAGGAGTGCAGCTTGTCGTGTTCGTTGGTGATGCAGGTGTAGCAGCACGACCTTAGGCACGCCTTCATTGTCTGGCCATCGGCAAGGAAGGGAGGCATGCACTTTTTAGTGCACATGCACACGCGGTCAAGCCACGTCCACGGGAAAAAAGCAGCAGCCACCAGATGCCCGCTGTCACCGTCAGCATGCACCACCGGCGTCACCTGCACCTGCATTGCAGCCACCTGCGCGGCACACCTCCATCTTGTCCTTCAAGCAGGGGCGGACCCAAGAAAAGCCTAGCCGAGGGCATATATATATATATGTCCCCGCTTAACTTCTAATTTTCAGTAGTCTTTGATCTATTTTGCTAAGATTTTGAGGGGCGCCCACCAGATAGAAGGCCCTCACTAAATATTAGGTCTAGGTTCACCCCTGACTCCAAGGAGTGCAACTTGTCGTGGTTGGTGATGCATGTGTAACAGCACGACCTTCGGCACGCACTACCAGAAAACTCGACATTCGCACCGTCCCTCCGCCTCGGCCATTTTTGGACCCGGTGCTGAAGGTGCATTAGCACCGGGTCTAATAGTTAGGAGCGGCGAGGACGCAAGGGAGTGACAGAGAGAGCACATTAACACCGGATTGTAGCAAAATCCGGTGCTAAAGATACCGAATTAGCACCGGTGGCAGCTACCAACCGGTGCAAATGGAACCAGATACATTTAGCACCGGTGCATTGCTCCAACCGGTGCTAAAGAGAAGCACCGGTGGGTGGCGGCAGCCACTCCTTTACTTTTTTTATCTCTCCTTTCTCACATCCAACCTTATCCCTTCACATCTCCTTCAACCTATCTCCCTCCTCTCTTCTTCATTATCTCCTCCTTCAACCGGCGGAGGCAGGCAGGCATGCGCCAGCGCGACGAGGGTGCTCGTCAGCTTCTGCAACATCCAGCTCAAGTTGAGGGAGGGCACTTGACCATGCCCCTTACCTGTTTGTTGTTTTGCCCAAGTGAAGATGGAAGTGCTGATTACTGTGTGCATATAGGCTATCAGTTTGAGCTAGATTTGCTCAATACTAAAGTCACCACAAAGGCTAATCGTCTATAGACAAATCTCATTGTGCAGTAAAACCGATTTGTGATGTATATATATATTATGTTGTATTGATGATTTTTTTTGTTGGTGGATTTGTAATCGTCTATATTATATGTTGTATCTCTGAGCTAGATTTTTTTGTTGTATTGATGATTGAGAGTGTAAATACAAAATAGTTGTCTTGTTGGCATTTGATTGGCAAAAATTTGTTCTTGTTCTTGAAGAAGAACTATTGGAGAGAAAAAGGCAAAAAGTAAAAAAAAAGAAATCTGGTCCCTCCAACCAGTGCTAAAGGCCTTGCAATCAGTGCTGCGGTGGCGGGACCTTTAGCACCGGTTGCAGACACCAACCGGTGCTAAAGGCCCCCTTTAGCACCGGTTATTCAACGCGGTGCTAAAGATCACCCCCTTTAGCCTCGGATATTTAGCACCGGTTGGGATACCCGGTGCTAAAGGGATTTTCCAACCGGTGCAGATATCAACTATTCTGGTAGTGACGCATTCATTATCTGGTTGTTCATGTGTTGCACAATAGCAAACAGTGCGTCCTCTCATATTCGGCAACTGTTTAAGTTGCAGTGCCACTGCTACTGCATGGGAACTCGCTCCGTCGTTATTAATTAAGGACTCAGATCAGGTGCAGTGAAAACCACCAATGCAACTTAAGCACTTCAAATAATTTTAGCCATTCAATTTCTAAGTGAAAGGATTTGCTGCTACATTATGGAACAGTGTTATACAGTGGCCTCGTGAGCAGTGTCACTCTTGTGCTGCACAATAGCAAACAGTGCTTCCTCTCGCATTCGGCAGCTGCTTAAGTTGCAGTGCCTACTGCTGTTGCACGGAAACTCGGTCCCATTATTAAGCTAGCGCCCCCTTCAGAACTAAGAAGATGCTTACTTGCATGGCTTTCGAGTTTCTGACAGCATGTCACTATTAGGGCAACCACAATGTATATCGTCAAAGTAGTTCATATATAGATGGGTTGTAACATCCCAAATTAATTAATTAGAATGTTGACCCAATTAAGTAATATGGGCTAAAAGTTAACTTTTTAAACCATAGATCTTATGGACGATCAGAGACCATGGTTGTAAAGAGCTCGTCGAAACTCGAAACGATTCCATTTGATTACTCATATGTCCTATTTGGAAAATAGATGAGTACGTGGCGAGCCAAGAAACCTATATCGTCGGATGTGCATTAGGTTTTCTCTATTTCTTCCTGTTTCTATGCATCGATCTTATTTTTTCCTCCGGCAATTTTTGTTCCGCCGTCACCCTTCACCACGGTGCCTTTCCTTGGAGCGTCTCCCCTGTCCTGGAATCCACACCGCAGCCTCCCTGGCCTTGCCGCTGCCGGACTCTGCTCTGGTAACTAGTGCCGCCGCTGACCATGTAGCCCTGGCTCGTCAACCATCTCCAGCAATTTATGTCGCAGCCTTGGTGTGTATTCCCCTGACTTTCTGATTTAATCTGTGGTGAAATACTCCTGCGTTGCTTTGGGCCCTAATGGCTGCTGCTGCTTGTGGTCCAGCACTGCCGCCAGCAGGAGGCAAGCACTCCAGCGTTGGGGAGAAGGGAACCAGTAAAGGAGAAAAGCAGAGAAGAAAGGGGAAAGGGCTAGGCTTTTGCAATTGACCAAGTCTTTCACAAAGTCTGGTTCTTTGCTGTTGAGGTAATCTCCAATGAGGCCAATAATGTTCACCAATGGGATTGGAGGACATGATTCGTAGTCGAAATTTTCTTTCCTGTAGACTCATTTTGTGCAGCTGCCTTGTTTTTAAATCTGGTAGCAATTGGCCGGAAATTTCAATTATAGATACAAAAGTTGCAGCCTTTGATCTTATCTTTCTAATGCCGCTAGTTTCACCCGATTCAGATTAGCAGTTTAGCAGATATCTTCAAAACAGTATTACTATCCTATTAGGAAAAATATGTGTAGCAACCTGTTCGTTTATTTTTCACCAAGTTCGAGCCAAAATTCACCATGGATGATGCTGAAACAAAAGTTATAGGAAATTTTCTGTAGATACCTAATATGTGTTCATTTACTTTATTTGGTTAAGCGGATCAAAAGATATGAGTAAAACATCGAGTACATATTCTGAAAATGTGAGGATTAGCGACGGTTTCCTTCCTTCATATATAGAGACTTATGGCCCCTATGGACTAGTTCTTAAGTATGATATTGCTCCACAGGTTCGGAGAGTTCTAGGTTCGAGCGTGTAACGTCGGGGATCTCATCAAGATTAAGGCAGTGCATGACGAGCTTTTGTGTTGGCATGAATGCTTGGTGTTTGTGAGTTTTCTAGATTAGTTTGTCCGGTGTTTCCTCTAACTAAATTCAAGTTTCATGGTTCTGTTCATGTCTGATTTATATTCAATTTGTTTATTCATTTATATTCAATTCCTGTTCCGGTGGATCCGGATGTGTAATTTGGTTCTTATATTCAGGTTCCTGTGAGCAAGTGTTGGCCCCATTTGCTCGGCTTTACCGGTAAATGCTAAGGATGTATTCAGGTTGTATCCGTTTCAGATGGAAACCTACTATTTCGTTGTTGTTCAATCATTTTCCATTCATATTGTACCTGTCGAGTGTTTTTACTCACCCTTGTGTTCATTTGATTTTTAGGTACCGGTTGATCGCAATATGTATGGAAAGTGGGAGTAGCACATTCATCATGAACACATACAAATAACATTTGCCCACATTTTGCTTATTCCATTCATTCATTAAACTTTGACTAGTTAACTTTGGTGACCTTATGCTTGGTCGTGCTTGAGATGGTTTAAGAAATTTTGAAATAATCGCTATTGTTATTAGGATGGGTTGTATTGCTTATTTTCCGGTTAATTGATATATAGCTTTACCTTGTAATTTGGGTGTCCATTACGTACTATTTACAGGGCAAACTCTATCGAAATTTTCAATATTCTTGCGGTCCTTCTGTTTTATATTTTGTTTGGTAGCACCCAGGTTTTGGTAAATCCGGAGCTTTACATGGGTCCCACGATATTGGTCAATAGTTATGTTCTATCTCACAATGTCTATCTATAGTAAAAGGTGGGAGAGAAATCAGAGAGAGAAAGAAGAGATAAGATGACATTTTATTTCTTATGGATAGCAAATATGCATATGGATATCTTTTACTACACATACAATGGTTCAGCTAGCTGGTTGGAATATTTTAGTCATTATATGGTCTGCTTTTGGAACATATTGTTGACGCCCTTAAAGTGAAACTAGTAGAGTGCACGTGCGGCACGTGTGTATTAGAAAAACATATTGAATAAGAATTTTATCTGTTCAAATTGGATTGAATTTCACAATCTTACGTTAGAAATTTTTCAAAACAGAGTATCCAAAATGTTTTAAATGCCAAATTTTCCATATATGTGTGATGGAATAATCGTGGAACAACACTATAATTATGTCATCACTCACTCATTTCACCTCACCTCAATTTGTTGAACCCCTTACTCATCAGGGGAAGAAATCAAAATAGCCGGACCAGAAACATATCGGACAACAAAAATTAAGACTGTGAAAAAACTGGTCAAAATTTTATCGCGAAAGCGACGTGACGACTCGCCTCCGCCTCAGTCGAGGAAGCCGGTGCGGCGCAGGACGGCGTTGCGGACGCGGTAGAGGTCACGAACCATGAACGTCCAACCAGCGCCCTCCAACACCGAGCTGTGTGCAGTCGCACAACGCACGACGATCTCTTGCGGCGGGACCATGGCCTCCCCGGCGTCCTCCCCGCCATCCACGCCGGCCTGAGGCCACCTCCCCCGACCCCGCCATCCCGGACGTGGCCAGCGTTGTGGTCTCCGCGGCGCCCCGCCCCCTCCCGCGCTGCGCTTGTTCTTCTTCTTCTTGCCCTAGTCCTCCAGGGGCGGGTCTCGTCGGAGCCCCCACAAAGAAAATCTATTCCAGCAGCAAATGAACAATATTATCAGTTTTATATATGCTAGAACAAAACGATGTCTCCATTGCAGTTTAGGAATTTCAAAGGGAGCATATCGACCAGCAACAGGATACTCACGTTTATTTGCACTCTCCACTTTTACCCTCCAACAACAAAAGTTCCAATTCATCAGTAGGGGACTCCCCCTCCTGTTCACTCAAAAAAAAAACAGTTCCAATTCATTCACACCCAGGATGTTTGGACTCTGATGGTGATGCATTTAGATCTCTTTATTTCTCTGCTGGTCTCCACCAGTCTTCTCTGCATGCCCAACCAGAGCGCCAAGACCCTTGCATCCCATGATAAAACTATGCAAGAAAGCAACGAATTGGTCACTAAGGCGTATGTATCCGATCTTTCACAGAAGCAATAATAGAATTAAAGTCAGTAGTGTGGGGAAGGAATCACTTTTAAGTCACTAACTCTTGGACTATATCCAAACCTCGAATCCCAAGAACTTCAATAAGCAACATGCGTGCACCTGCTTGTCTACCTTGAACTGCGATGTGAGTCATGTGACGAATGTCTGAGCAATCCCATGTCTCGGGAACGGGGATCAACAACGGTGCCTGGATCTTGGGCGCTAATAGGATCAAGCTGCTTCGCAGGAATAATAAAACTAATTAGGCTTAAAAGATTCGTCTCGTCGTGTACATCAAAACCATGTAACTAGTTTTTTTATTTATCCACGTTTAGTACTCCATACACGAGGAGAGAGATTTGATGTGATAGGTGAACAATGAAGTTTGGAGAGAGAATTTTTAGAAGTTGGATGATGTGACCGGAAACTAAACAGGGCCCGTGTGATCTTCAGCCTGGTGTTAGGGGCCGCTGGTGGACGGACCATTGCAGCACGCCAACTGCTGCAGTTGCCGTTCCCAGGTGTAGAGACATGGGATTGCTCAGACATTCGTCACATGACTCACATCGCAGTTCAAGGTAGACAAGCAGGTGCACGCATGTTGCTTATTGAAGTTCTTGGGATTCGAGGTTTGGATATAGTCCAAGAGTTAGTGACTTAAAAGTGATCTTCCCCACACTACTGATTTTAATTCTATTATTGCTTCCGTGAAAGATCGGATACATATGCCTTATGTCTATGACCAATTCATTACTTTCTTGCATAGTTTTATCATGGGATGCAAGGGTCTTGGCGCTCTGGTTGGGCATGCAGAGAAGACTGGTGGAGACCAGCAGAGAAATAAAGAGATCTAAATGCATCACCATCAGAGTCCAAACATCCTGGGTGTGAATGAATTGGAACTGTTTTTTTTTTGAGTGAACAGGAGGGGGAGTCCCCTACTGATGAATTGGAACTTTTGTTGTTGGAGGGTAAAAGTGGAGAGTGCAAATAAACGTGAGTATCCTGTTGCTGGTCGATATGCTCCCTTTGAAATTCCTAACCTGGAATGGAGACATCGTTTTGTTCTAGCATATATAAAACTGATAATATTGTTCATTTGCTGCTGGAATAGATTTTCTTTGTGGGGGCTCCGACGAGACCCGCCCCTGGAGGACTAGGGCAAGAAGAAGAAGAACAAGCGCAGCGCGGGAGGGGGCGGGGCGCCGCGGAGACCACAACGCTGGCCACGTCCGGGATGGCGGGGTCGGGGGAGGTGGCCTCAGGCCGGCGTGGATGGCGGGGAGGACGCCGGGGAGGCCATGGTCCCGCCGCAAGAGATCGTCGTGCGTTGTGCGACTGCACACAGCTCGGTGTTGGAGGGCGCTGGTTGGACGTTCATGGTTCGTGACCTCTACCGCGTCCGCAACGCCGTCCTGCGCCGCACCGGCTTCCTCGACTGAGGCGGAGGCGAGTCGTCACGTCGCTTTCGCGATAAAATTTTGACCAGTTTTTTCACAGTCTTAATTTTTGTTGTCCGATATGTTTCTGGTCCGGCTATTTTGATTTCTTCCCCTGATGAGTAAGGGGTTCAACAAATTGAGGTGAGGTGAAATGAGTGAGTGATGACATAATTATAGTGTTGTTCCACGATTATTCCATCACACATATATGGAAAATTTGGCATTTAAAACATTTTGGATACTCTGTTTTGAAAAATTTCTAACGTAAGATTGTGAAATTCAATCCAATTTGAACAGATAAAATTCTTATTCAATATGTTTTTCTAATACACACGTGCCGCACGTGCACTCTACTAGTTTCACTTTAAGGGCGTCAACAATTTTCTCTACTCCTGAGAACAGCAATTGCAGCAGTTGGCGTGTTGCAATGGTCCCTCCACCAGCGTTCACCTAACACCAGACTGAAGATCACACGATCAACAAAGCCCGGATGAGATAGGAGGCTTGCATGGTGGCCTAAGTACCTAAAGGGGAGACGACGTCTTACATGGTGACATAGGTACCTGGTGGATCCTCCGAAGCAGCTTGATCCTATTAACGCCCTTAAGATCCAGGCACCGTTGTTGATCCCCGTTCCCTACCATGCACGGCGGCCTGATTCTCGCACATGCCGATCAGGGTATGCGATGGTGTAGTGCAGCGATGCAGGTAACAAAGGGAGGGCATAAAATATCTTTGTCAAATATAACCATATATTTAATTTCTATAAAATATATATTACACATGTATTTATTTATTAATATGTGTAGCAGGTAACACATGTGTTTGTCTAATATTTATTTTCTAGCAAAGGCACATGTACGCACACACATGTATAAAATAAATCACACATAGTATACAAAATATACACATCCAAAATAAACACATGTTTTAATTCAGAAAAATAGACGCAAATAGTTTTGTCCAAAATTCAGAGCTTCTAAACGTCCATTGCCAACAGTTTCTTATCCAAAATCCGAAATGTTCAAATTGACATGATTATAACCTTCTAGAACTGACCATATGGCTAAAAAATAATGAAGACACATATAAAATAACTTTATGAACAGGTTTGGAGGCTGCAATCGCTGTCTGAAAAGTGTGCTGCGTCGTGGGGGAGTGGCTGGATCGATGCAGCATAGCATCCCTGTGGGCAAAAGCATGTGGTTTGTTTGTGGTCATGGTCTCATTGGCTCTGTAATGGCATGCCTACAGCCTAACCTGGTTCCTGGAGATTCAGATTTCAGGGTCATCACTTTTCTCCTGCAAAAGCTGCTTGTCATCCCAGACGAAATAATCGTGCCACTAATATATGCAACATATAATAGTTTTCTGAAATAAGTTCCAAACCTGCTAATAGAGCAGTGTGTGATTGTGAATGCTGATATGTGCATGCAAATCCATGGATCACATGGGAATAGTCAGCCCATTTGCTCCAAACATCATTATATACTAGTAGAGTGGACGCGCGGCACGCGCCTGTAATAGAAAAATATTTGGATTAAATTTCACACTCTTACATTAGAAAGGAAACATATCGGAAAAAACAAAAATTAAGAAGGCAAAAGCGACGTGATGAATCGCCTCCGCCTCAGTCCAGAAAGCCGGTGCGGTGCAGGACAGCGTTGCGGACGCGGTGGAGGTCACGACCCTTGAACGTCCTCCCAGCGCCCTCCAGCATCGAGCTGTGTGCAGTCGCATGGCGCACGACGATCTCGTGCGGTGGGACCGTGGCCTCCCGCTGCGTCTACCCTACCGCCCACGCCGGCCTGAGTCCATCTCCCCCTCTGTGAGGACTCCGATGGAATCCGCACCGACGCCAACCTCGCCATCCCGGACGTGGCCAGCGCTGCGGTCTCCGGGACTTGGGGCGCCGCGGATCGGGCGGCGCCCCGCCCCCTCCCCGCTTGTTCTTCTTCTTCTTGCCCTAGTCCTCCAGGGGCGGGTCTCGTCGGAGCCCCCACAAAGAAAATCTATTCCAGCAGCAAATGAACAATATTATCAGTTTTATATATGCTAGAACAAAACGATGTCTCCATTGCAGTTTAGGAATTTCAAAGGGAGCATATCGACCAGCAACAGGATACTCACGTTTATTTGCACTCTCCACTTTTACCCTCCAACAACAAAAGTTCCAATTCATCAGTAGGGGACTCCCCCTCCTGTTCACTCAAAAAAAAAACAGTTCCAATTCATTCACACCCAGGATGTTTGGACTCTGATGGTGATGCATTTAGATCTCTTTATTTCTCTGCTGGTCTCCACCAGTCTTCTCTGCATGCCCAACCAGAGCGCCAAGACCCTTGCATCCCATGATAAAACTATGCAAGAAAGCAACGAATTGGTCACTAAGGCGTATGTATCCGATCTTTCACAGAAGCAATAATAGAATTAAAGTCAGTAGTGTGGGGAAGGAATCACTTTTAAGTCACTAACTCTTGGACTATATCCAAACCTCGAATCCCAAGAACTTCAATAAGCAACATGCGTGCACCTGCTTGTCTACCTTGAACTGCGATGTGAGTCATGTGACGAATGTCTGAGCAATCCCATGTCTCTACACCTGGGAACGGCAACTGCAGCAGTTGGCGTGCTGCAATGGTCCGTCCACCAGCGGCCCCCTAACACCAGGCTGAAGATCACACGGGCCCTGTTTAGTTTCCGGTCACATCATCCAACTTCTAAAAATTCTCTCTCCAAACTTCATTGTTCACCTATCACATCAAATCTCTCTCCTCGTGTATGGAGTACTAAACGTGGATAAATAAAAAAACTAGTTACATGGTTTTGATGTACACGACGAGACGAATCTTTTAAACCTAATTAGTTTTATTATTCCTGCGAAGCAGCTTGATCCTATTAGCGCCCAAGATCCAGGCACCGTTGTTGATCCCCGTTCCCCGCCATGCACGGCGGCCTGATTCTCGCACGTGCCGATCAGGGTATGCGATGGCGCAGTCCAGCGATGCAGGTAACGAAGGGAGGGCGAGGCGCAACGTGGTGACGGCGCGGCAGACAGATGCATATATTGGTGTCCCTTTCGTTTATGTGGGGGCCCTAGGGTTCGGCGCGGACTTTGCGGAGACTTGGTGATCTCAGACGTCGAATAGGAAGGGAACTACGAGATACGTCGAATAGTATCTCCCTAATCTCAGATGTGTATTTTTTTCCTTCGCAGGCTGCATTCTTTCCTTCAAAAGGTGTGACGAAAGAGTCCGACGTAAATCGTGGGTCTTAAAAAAATCTATTGTGGCTACTTTATTTGATTGGTGTGTAAAAAAGGTGGGTAAAAAATTTATGATGACAAAAGTAATGCCCAAAACGGCAAAAACTATCTATAAACATCATTTTTTAAAAATTTTCTACGTCGTTTTCACCGTTGGACCTGACATGTGAGTCCTTCGTGAGGGGAGGATAGGAATTATTTTGGTGAGAAGTGTTTTCAATTGTACTGGATCCGAGACCAATTGGCTCTTCCGTCACAATGACCGAATAGCTTCGGGGGTAGGGATGCAAGAAATGAATACTGCTTGAGCACATGGTATGCTTTTTTAGCAAAAGCTAAAGGGAAAGAAAGAAACAAGAGAGCATATGCATTTAGCTTTAGTTTTCCTCGATCGAGTTGCTGCAGCATAATAAAACGCGCTGTGCACAAACCACGACAAACACACCCGGTGCAGAAGCAGAACAACAAAATCCACAAGAAATTAAAGTTGATCAATCCTACCTTTACAACAATGGAAGCAACAGCACTGAGCTTGGGCTAAGGCCGCCCTTTGTCCTGTAGGTTCTTCTTTTGGTATATATATACTAATATGATACTGGTATAGCTAGGTCTCTGTGAACAATATGCCATGGTCACTTTGTATTTTGTAAATCGTGACCTAATTATAGAAATTTAGGAATTAGGACCAAAGCTTATTTCTATGCCCCTTTTGTACACGCTGGCTCAAATTTAGTGAATTGTTGGCCGCCCCTACATTTTGCTTCACGCTCCGGCATTGCTTGTACATAAACATATTTTCATCTGCAGTATCAACTTGTGCTCTTGGACCACTGGCTATATATATGCCAAGCTGCAAGAATGCCCAATCATGCACGCAAGAGAGACCGTGGAGGATGGCCGAAACAAGCATTATTCGGGACGAACTCCATGGACAGGACAAGCATATAATTCCACAGAATGTCGCATTGGCTTCCATGAGCCGGTGCATCATGAACTAAATGTTCTCTCTTCTGACACAATGATCGAATAACTTCAGGGTAGGGATGCAAGAAACGAATTCGAAACCTAATTGAGCACATGGTAAGCTTTCCACGCTTAAGCAAAAGAGAAAGGAAAGAAAGGAAAAGGAGAGCATGTACATTTAGCTTTAATTTTCTCGATGGCACAAAAATATTGTTACTTTTTGTATGAAGTTGGATAAACACAAACTTCATATAAAAATTATAGAGATCGCCAAGATTACCATGTATGATGTACGAAAGATTAGATGTATTTGGTGGAAGTGTCGGTCACAATGATCGACTAGCTTGGGTAGGGATGCAAGAAACGAATACTGCTTGAGCACATGGTAAGCTTTCCAAAGCTTTGGCTAAAGAGAAAGGAAAAAAGAGAGCATATAGATTTAGCTTTATTTTCCTCGATCGAGTTGCTGCAGCATAATAGTACAAACCACAACAAACACACCCCGTGCAGAAGCAGAACAACAAAATCCACAAGAAATTAAAGTTGATCAATCCTAGCTAGCTTGCAACAATGGAAGCAACAGCGCTGAGCTTGGGCAAAGCCGCCCTTGACGGTGCGGTGGGCTATGCCAAATCCGTTCTGGCGGAGGAGATCGCCCTGCAGCTGGGAGTAGAGAAGGACGTGTCCTTCATCACAGACGAGCTGGAGATGATGCAGTCCTTCCTGATGGCCGCCGACGAAGAGCAGGACAAGAACAAGGTGGTGCTCACCTGGGTGAAGCAGGTCCGTGAGGTGGCCTACAACGTGGAGGATGGCCTCATGGACTTCTCCACTCACTCTGAGAAAAGGCCGTGCTGGTGGTGGTGCATCCCTCGCACCCTGTGGGAGCGGCGCGACATTGCCAAGGAGATGAAGGAGCTCAGGACCAGAGTGGAGGATGTCAGCAACAGGAACCTGCGCTACCGCCTCATCAAGGGCTCTGGTTCCAAGCAAAGCACTAGCGTGGAGGAGCAAGCCATCGTGGCTAATAGTGAGGTGGCAATGATTGGCATTAACGAAGCCATCGTGGCTAATAGTGAGGTGGCAATGATTGGCATTGACGAAGCCAGGCGCGCTGCTGCGGAGCAGGAAGATTCTAAGGTTGATCTTTGCCAGCTGATCACCAACGAGGATACCGACCTTAGAGTGATGGCGATGTGGGGAACCAGCGGCGAGCTCGGCAAGACATCACTAATCAAAGAGGCCTATGAACACCATGTGGTATACCAAAAGTTCGGCTGCTGCCGTGCCTGGGTGATGCTGACAAGTCCTTTCAGCCCAAGCGAATTCTTCAACAGCTTGCTAAGACAGTTCTATGTGCATTCGCGAGAGGTTGGAGGAAAAAAATCAGGCTACGATGTTCTCAAGGAGATGGAAAAGATGGAGCAGAGCCATGTGGCTGATCAGGTTTTGGCATATCTGGAGGAGAAAAGGTATCTGATAGTCATCGATGGCCTAACCACGATTGTTGAGTGGGATTGGATCAAAACATATTTCCCAGACAAGAAGAACGGAAGCCGCATCATTGTATCAGCGCAGCGAGTTGAAGTTGCAAGATTATGCCCACAGCAGCCCTATCAAGTAACAAAGCTCAAGCAATTATCATCTGATCAGTCTATTTATCTCTTCCACAACAAGGTAATTTCTGTAGCTATGAACACATTTATATGAATTATTAGATGTTTAAATTTGGAAAAAGTCTAATTTTCACCCTCTAACTATCACATTAGTCCGATTTTGAACCTTAAACAACAAAACTGGACACTAAAGGACATCCAAGTATCCAACTATCAAAACCGGGTAAATTTGGTCCTTGAGTGCTTTCAAAGGTGGTTTACCATTTTGTAAAAAATTTAAAATACTGTTTAAACTAAAAAAATCACAACTAATTCATTTTAAATCCAAAAAATGTGAGAAATCAGTAACATAAGTGTTCTAAAAGTTCATCTTATTTATTGGTGCTCAATTCTGATCTTACTTGTTCATATTCCTAATGATTTATTTAAAAGAAAAAAAATAACTCCAACACTAGTAACATGAACAGATTATATCCAAATAACTCTAAATATGGCTCATGTGGATAGGTTACACTTTTTTTTTGAGAGAGAGTGGATAGGTTACACTTTTAGAAAAAGTTTAGTACTAGTTTCATATTTTTACAATTTAAAATAAATTATTTATGTATTTTACATTAAATCATTTTTTCTTAATTTCTAGAAAATACAAAATCACCACTGAAACCAGCTGAAGGGCCAAATTTGTATTGTTTAGATAATTGAATGGCCATTGATATCCAGTTATGTAGCTAAATGTTGAAAATTGGACTAATGTGCACGTGATAGTAGGAGGGTATAAATTAGACTTTTCCGTTCAAATTTCGAGTACAGGCCAAGCAGTTTTCATATTCAAATTTTCACGACCAGGTATCTGGAACTTCTCAGGTTGGAACCAGATCCATGAACAACGCAGCGATGCCTTCCAGTTCCAGCGGGATACAGGAGGAAACTCAACAGCAAATGGATGTCGGTGAAGGAAGGCCTGAAAAAATGCTTGGCCGCAGCAAGACAATGGTTGCCATTGCTGAGGACTTGGTTGGACGCATGAATGAAAAGGATGGTGTTATCAACTTGATTGGTCAAGCCCACCAGAGTCACAACCGTAAGGTGATCTCAGTGTGGGGAATGGGAGGTCTTGGGAAAACCACTCTGGTCCGAAGCGTCTACCAGAGCCCACGCCTTGGTGGGTGGAAACGTGCTTGGGTCACAGCACTGCGCCCTTTCAACTCTGAAGTTATTCTCAGAAACATAGTTTTGCAGCTTCAGAAAGACATTCAGGAAGATCCTGCCGCAGCAAGTGGCAAAAATCAGGAAAAGAAAGCAATCACAGAGATGGGACTTGAAGAATTGATCGCCAAGCTAGTGCCCTTAGTGTCGCAGGAGTGCCTGATTGTGGTTGATGATTTATCGAATACTCAGGAATGGAACTCGATTAACCAAAGTTTAGCGAAAGCTGGATGCGTCATTGTCACCACTAGGGAAAAAATTGTTGCAATGCACTGTTCGACGGAAGCCAAAAACATCTACAGCCTTCAACGCCTTGAAGACACTGCTGCGCTTGACCTCTTTAAAAAGAAGGTATTCAGAACCTGAAATCTGTCCTTTCTTCTCCTATAATGTCCTTGTTGGTTAGTTGGTTACCCAGCATATTCCTGAAATATGTTGTACAACGAGTCAAATGTATGGGTAGGCTTGTAGAATGAGAGTCGTTATGCATGATATGGCATTGGATTTTAGAAGATGAAGATAGGTTGATCTAGCCAGCAATGTATTTTTGTCATAGTACTAGGTCTTAAACGAGATTTTAAGTTGGCAATTCACATTATAGTCAATGTGACTACCTGATAGTGCCACTTCATTTTTGTTTAGGTGTTTAAAGACAACGCTGAGAAGGTAGATTTACACCTTGATATGGTGGAGCAAGCAAGACTTATACTCAAGAAGTGCGATGGACTTCCCCTTGCAATATCAACAATTGGTGGTTTCCTAGCTACTAAGGCTAAAACTGCTATGGAATGGAGAAGGACACATGATCGCATTAGCATTGAGTTGGAAACCAATCCAGAGCTCAGGACAATAAAAAGAGTCCTTGTGAGGAGCTATGATGGTTTACCCTATCATCTGAAGTCATGTTTCCTTTACCTGTCCATATTTCCAGAGGACCACAAAATTAGGCGAAAACAAGTGATCAGGCGATGGGTTGCAGAGGGATATGCAAGGGAGATGCACGGCATGAGTGCAGAGGAGGTCGGCGACAAGTACTTTGAAGAGCTTTTGGATAGGAGCATGATTCTTCCAGGTGATGATGTGAACATTTATAGTGGTGAAGTTTACTCTTGTCAGCTTCATGATATCATGCGCCAAATATGCATCTCAAAGGCAAGGGAGGAGAACCTTGCTTTCACTCTTGAGGATGGAATCAGCTTGAGCAGTGCACAAGGTGCAGTACGTCACCTTGCAATAAGTAGCAACTGGAAAGGAGACAAGGATGTGTTCCAAAGAATTCTGGACTTGTCACATGTGCGGTCGTTGACTCTAGTGTCTGGAGAGTGGAAATCATTTCTCAATTCCAGAAATATGAGGTCCCTCCGAGTTCTGGATTTGCAAGACACGGACGGAATAGAAGATCATCATCTTTATCAAATTGGGGAGTTCATTCAACTAAAGTATCTTTCTCTGCAAGGATGTACTGGTTTCACACACCTGCCTAATTCTGTGGGGAGTTTAAGGAACCTAGAAACACTGGATATCAGAAGTACATGGGTAGAGAAACTGCCGCACAGTGTCCCCAACCTCCGGAAGCTGCAGTTCCTCCGTGCAGATCGTGTTAGAGTTCCGAGAGGTATTGGGAAATTGAATGCCTTGTGCACATTGGCCAATGTCCGATTAGATATGAAAAGGAAGGGCATTATAAAAGAGTTGGCACAGCTTTATCAGTTACGCAAGTTAGTAGTATGCATGGTCAGCGAAACAAACAGCGAGGAATTCTGGTCTGCCATTCATAGTCTGAATCATCTGCGATCTTTGTCAGTCAACTGGTATTTGTCTGCAGATGTGTTGGATTCTTCTCTGGGCGGGAGTTTGTTACCTCCAAGAAGCATTGAAAGCCTCAAACTGGGCACCCGAGTAGCCCGATTAACAGAGTGGATCCATCTGCTTCAGAACTTATCAAGGCTACAGCTATGGTTCACAAAACTGCGGAAATATGCCCTACAGGCCGTTGGGAAGCTAACAAATCTTGCAATTCTACATATGAGCGTTCATTCGTTCGAGGGGGAGGAACTCGTATTCGAACAGGGATCTTTCCCTAGTCTCGTTCTGCTGGTGCTTGATAAAATAGGTGACGTCCCACGTGTCAAGTTTGAAGATGGAACGATGCCCGAACTGGAGCTGCTTCGAATTGTGGGTTGGAGCGACCTACAGGAATTGACAGGGCTAAGGTATCTGACGAAGCTCAGGGAAATTCAGCTGGAGGTCGAAAACAATATGAAGTGGAAGGATATTGTGCAGGAGCAACTAGTGGAACATCCTAATAGCAATTTAAAGGTGCTGTGGAAGTGAGACATCAGCACGTGGATTATTGGCGACTTTGGCGTGGACCTGGTCAGCTCGAGTTCGTTTACTTAAGTTGATTTAATTGCTGGCGTGTACTTATAGGTTTATTTAATTTGCATACGAGGATGTTGCCGGTTGGTTCCTCAGTTTGTATCAAAATGAAAAGACAAGTGTTCCAGACACATTTTTCAATATCAGCATTTGTATCTCTACATTTCGCAAATGTAATAAAATGCATGTACACTGCCTCGATCGATCAGCTGCTTGGTCGAGTCCGTTTAATTTAATAATTTGATTTAATTAACTGCTGTCTTGGTCAGAAATGTTGCTGCTGCATGTCCTTGAACTTGTCAGTTGGCTCGCCGGTCAGGTTGCATCAAAAAATGGGAAGAAACGTATTGCAGGTGAAGCCATTTATTAGAATGTGCCTATGATGCATTGCACACCCATGCTTCACATCCAGCATATCACGGGGTAGCATGGCATTGCTATGAGTTTCTAGGGAACGTGTGAATCGGTCCCGTAGCAGGATAGCAGTGATGGTGCACCTATATGCCTTCTTGGCAGAATGTGGTGCACCATGTTGAAGCCCACATCTCCATCGATCTTGATAGATGAAACAAAGAAAGACACGAAGGTTTCCAGATAAACCCGTGGAGCTGAGATCTGAAATGAAATGGATCATACACCTTCCAAAACCTTTATGTTTCTGTCGCTTTTTCAATGAAAATTGAAAAGAACTGCTGCGTATGCATCATGTGTGGTGGTCGGCATGGTCCATCAAACCGTCGGCAAACACCTTCCAGTGTCGGCACACCCATAAAATTTTGACCAAACCAGATTTTTGACTTATACACACTTGGCTTAAATCCAACATAGATTTGAGTTTCTACTGCCATCACAAGTACATTTCATTCTACACAAGCTTCATGAATGGTCCGAACCGCAATAATTCTAGAAACTGAGCAGTCCATTCAAATCTTTCCGCATGCAGAACGATCATTGTATTGAAACGCAAGAAAATAAACAAGAAGAGTAACTTAAGACGAAAACAATGCCGAAAAGAATAAGATAATCTGTTAGGTGAGCCGATGTAGCTTTTTGTCAGTTAAGCTGACAAATCAAAAGGGGTTTTCATCCCCACACAAAGCAAACGCGCGCTAAACTTGCGCCAAAACAGATCAAAACACTGCTCTCAAACAAGAGGTGGGAAAATCGCAGGAAAAAAAAAAGAAACCCGGCGGCCATGGCGCGCCTCCGCGACTTCTCCCGCGCCAGTGACCCCGCCGCCGCCACAACAGCGCCGCCGCTGCCGTGCCCGCTCCCCGACCTTCGCGTGGCCCTCTCCGACGCCGACCTCCGCGCCACTGCTTACGAGCTGCTCGTCGCCGCCTCCCGCTCCACCGGCGCCAAGCCCCTCACCTACATTTCTCAGTCTTCGGCGGCGACCTCGACGGCGGCTGGCAAGCTGAAGGGCGCCTTCGGGCTCTGGTCCTCGCCATCCTCCAACGGCGGGATGGCGGCCGTGCTGGAGCGGGTGCGGGTGAGGATGGGGGTCACGGAGCAGGCCGACGCCAGGATCCGCCGAGCGCTGCTCCGCGTCGCCGCCGGACAGGTTAGGATCTCGCCTTCTTGAAAGGGACAATGCAGCTTAATTGCTTCACCAAATTTTACCTTTTTCGTCGTTGTTGTGTGTCGGCTGATTCGGGATAGTTCCGTGCGGTTGGTACAATGGGTCAGGACAGTGGTTTAGCAAGTACCGATTTGGTGTTCTTGTGGTCATTGTTTTTTTCTTTTTTGGGTTCTATTGTTTGAGGGTAAGTAGCATGCTCAATTGAGGCAAATGCTCTGTTTTTTTTCCAATTACCTGGAAAGGTGAAGATTCCGTTTAGTATGTTCATCATGTCAGTTGTAGCCTATAATGGTGTTTCTGCATTTTTTTTTCTGAATGACTAGGTGCAACTTTGCTAATATGTTAATGCGGCATTGGTCTCCGGTACATATTTTGTCGTTTTGCTGTACATTGTAATTGAACGCTTGATTAATTTTCATGTTCTGTCCTTTCTGTGCTTTAACGTGTGTGATTCAGTAATGAAAAATATGTTTTTGTCCATTCATATTAGCATGTTTCACGTGTATGTAATTCAGTAATGCAGGGACTAAGTTGGCAAAGAAACATATAAGAATACATCATGCCAGAGAGGGGTTAGCATTCAGCTTATAGATGTTCATGATAATTATTCATTCTTCTCTATTAATGATCAATTGCAGTTGGACGTGTAAATTGCTTGTTATGTACTTCTGGTGATATGTCCATGTAGTGTGTCCTAAGGTGCCCCAGTGGCTACTTAGATGGTCTTGCGGGCTTGTATTACCAAGCATTCTTATAATAGTAGTTGCTTGCTCTGCACTTCTTGATGACTTTTGGTTAATATATGAGCACTAGTTGTGCCGACAACCTAAACGCCATGAGCTTTATTCCCTTTTGATTCTCCAAGTTTTGCTTGTTAACCTGAGTTTCTTTTTAGGCTGTGGATTTTAGCACTATCTTTATATGATAAATGTGGTGGAGTATGGGTTTCCCTTTAGATATGCCAAATTTTAACTGTGTCCTTCCTTTTTCTTTTTCTGTCATTTTAGACTAATGATGTTCCTAGAAATCACTTATTTATCTAGAACTTTACAGAACCATTCCCGTTGAGTATACATAGAGATTTAATTTAACTTCATTTGGCCCTTTACCTCCCTTCAAACAGCCTGGCAGACTTGCAGAATTTGAACAGATTTACTTTAATATCTCAGCTTCTTGGAAGGGACAAGTTAGCTTACTTGCTTCACAAAATTTTACATTTTACGTGGCTGTTGCCGTGTTGGTTGGTTCGGGATAGTTCCGTGTAGTCAGTATTCAATAGTATGTTAGCCCAGTGCTTTCTGTATCAAGTACTGATTTGGTGTTCTGGGATCACTGAATTTAATTAGGTTCTTTGCTTTGATAATTATTTATTTTGTTCTGGTGAGGCAAATGCTCTGTTTCCCCCTACCTTAAAAGGAGAAGATTATGTTCAGTTGTTTAGCCTGAATGGTGTGTCTGCATTTTTTCTGATGACTATGTGCGACTTTGCTAATGCCGCCTTAGCCTCCGGTACATCGTTAATTTGATTGTGCCGTACACTGCGCTTGAAGTTTGCTTAATTATCTTGCTCTGTCCTTTCTATACTTGAACGTGTGTGATTCAGTTGTGAGAGGTAGGGTGTGTCAAATGTGTGATTCAGTAATGCAGAACAAAGATGGCAAACAAAGACATAAGAATTCATCATGCTAGCAATCTGTGTTCATTCAGCATATAGATATTAGAAATAATCATACAGTCTTTTTTGTTGGTGATCAATGCCACTTTGATGCGCAATTTGTTTATTATATTACTTCTGGTGAGATGTCCAACTATTGTGTACTAAGGTGCCCAAGTAGCTGTTTGTATGGTTTTCCTGGCTTGTATTACAAAGCATTGTTATAATAGTAATTACTTATTCTGCACTTCTGGGATTGTTAGGCAATGTTTGATGAGAACTTTTCATTCGTATATGCACACTAGTTGTGCTGACATCCTTAAGCCATGAGCTTTTTTTCCATTTAGGTACTCTGAGTTTTGTTTGTTAACCTGAGTGTTTTTGTGGCAGTGAATTTATCACTATCTTTACATATCAAATTTGGAATATAGGTTTCCCTTTAGATATGCCAAATTTGGACTGTATCCTTCCTTTATTGTTTTCTCTCATTTTAGATCATGGATGTTCCTGGAAATCACCAAGCTTCGGCAAGCATTCTATTTAGGAAGTAAATTACTTGAGAGTACTATTGATTGGTATTGTTGAGTCACTGTTGCTTTCATAGTCCTGTACTTTATTTATCTAGAATTTTACAGGACCATATCTGTTCTGTATACATAGAGGTTTAGTTTAAGTGAATTTTCTCCTTTTTTTCTGGTTTTGAACAGATTGGCAGGCCTGCAGAATCTATGGTTTGGCCTTTAGAGTTCCTGCAGAAGTGTAAAGCATCAGATTTCCAGGACTCTCACGAGTATGAGGCATGGCAAACTAGGAATTTTAAGCTTCTCGAGGCTGGCTTGCTGGTCCACCCTCTTGTTCCTTTGAAGAAATCTGGTATTTTTGCAAAGAGAATGCAGCAAATAATACATGAAGCATATGATGGGAAACTTGAAACTGGGAGGAATTCTGAGTCCATGCAAAGGCTGCGTAGTGCTGTCACCTCCCTTGCATGTAGATCCCTTGATGAAACTTCCAACGAGTGTCACTGGGCAGATGGCTTTCCCTTGAATCTTCATATCTACAAAATGCTGGTAGAAGCTTGCTTTGATGTTGAGGAAGGAACTGTAGTAGAAGAGATTGACGAAACAATCGAGCTGTTAAAGAAAACTTGGCCTATTTTTGGAGTCATCAAATGTTCCACAACCTTTACTTTACCTGGGCATTGTTCAACCATTTTGTCCTGTTAGGACAAGATAATGACTTGCTTTCTGCTACAGAGAGTCTATTAGCTCAAGTTGCAAAAGATGCTAGAATAACAAAAGACCCAGATTATTGTGATGTATTGAGCTCAACTTTAAGCTCGATAATGGGTTGGACAGAGAAAAGACTGCTTGCATACCATGAAACTTTCAATACTGGCAATATTTATTCCCTGCAATATATTGTTTCAATAGGAATCTTAACTGCAAAGATTCTTTTTGAAGAACAAGGAATATCTAATGAATACCATAGTGGAGCAAAGGGAGCAAAGGGAGATATTGATGTTGTGCAAAACAGGATTGAAACCTATATACACTCATCACTTCGTACTGCTTTTGCCCAAGTAAGTTCCAAACAGGATGACTGTGTGCTGAGTCCTTTCACTATTTTAAGTCTGAATAATTTGAGGTTCAAAGATTTTTTTCCTTTTTACCCTGTTTTTCAACAATTTTCGGTCATATGTCACTAAATATTGCAAGATTCTGTAAAGCATGGCTGCAACCTTTGACACTGAGTACTCCTGATAACTGTTTGAAAATTGATTTGCAACAGCATTATGAATTGGTTGATTAAGATGTTTAACTTTCAACACTAGCATCAGTGCTTATTGTTTGTGTAGTGATGATTCATACAGAAAATGGAAGAGGGAGCTTCAGATGGGTCATCAAGGAACTGTATGCCTGTCCTCTCCATTCTGGCAAAGAAAACAAGTGACCTTGCTATCATGGAGAAAAATGTATACAGTCCAATATTGAAGAAATGGCACCCCCTTGCTGCAGGTGTTGCAGTCGCAACCCTTCATGATTGTTTTGGAAATGAGCTGAAGCAATTTATAGCTAGGCTTACACAGCTCACACCGGATACAGCGCATGTGCTTAAGGCAGCTGACAAGTTAGAAAAGGATCTAATTCATATTGCTATTGAAGATTCTATAGACATTGGCGATGGAGGCAAGTCATTGGTAAGACAAATGCCACCTTATGAAGCTGGAACTGTAATGGCTAATCTGGTGAAAGCATGGGTAAAAGAAGAAGTAGACAAACTTAAGGGTTGGGCTGACAAGAAGTTAGAACACGAGGTAACCTTGATATTTTATTTGCTACTAAGCCTTCACTCTGCATGGAAAGTAGAAACGGAAGTTTCCATGGTTGTTACTGTTGCATGCTTTGGCATTTTGATTTGTTGCATTGATTTTGATCAACGGTAACTCCAGCTCTATTGAATAATATCAAGTGATAGAATTACACATAAAAAATCATAACATGTGAGACCTTGATTCCTGACTCAAGTGATCTGCTATTTTGGAAATTCATGATTCATCCATTCTCAGCAGTCTCCTCAAAGACAGGCAAAACATAAAAGAGAGCCTGAGCTGTTTCAAAATATTTATGTAACTTTTTAGAAAGCAACTTTTGATATAATGGCTCACCAATTTTTTGAATTGCTATGCAGACTTGGAGCTCAAAGGATAATTATGGGGATGGTTTTGCTCCCTCTTCTGTGGAGATCCTGCACTTAATTGAGGAGACTTTTGATGCATTTTTTGAGCTATATATGCCAATTAACTCAAGTCTTCTTGCTGATCTGACAGCTGGACTCGATAAATGTCTAGATTACTATGTTTCTAAAGTGAAATCTGGCTGTGGTAAGTATATCATGAAGACAGTTCTTGTGCATAATAATCTTGGTGACTTAATTTTGAATTAATTTATAGGAACACGGAGGACTCTTTTTCCTCAGCTACCTCATCTAACAAGGTGTGACGTTGGATCCAAATTTTTCAAGAAAAACGAAAAACCACAGTTTCTTGTGAAGCGAGGATCACAAGTTGGAACGACAAATGGAAATGAAGCCTCATGTCTTCCTGGACTATGTTTACGAATAAATACCCTACATTACGTCCAAAGTGAGCTAGAAAGCCTGGATAAGAAGGCAAAAGCATGCTTGCTAAATGATGAGTTGGATCAGTCTGAAATAGCTGGTGGGCTGAACATCAGCTTTGAGCTATCCCAGGCAGCTTGCCAGGAAGGAATCCGACAGTTGTGTGAGACAACTGCATATATGGTGATATTCAATGATCTGAGTCACGTTCTTATGGATACTCTCTACGTTGGTAGCCCTGCATCAAACAGGATACTACCTTTGTTAAAAGAGCTTGGTCCTATCCTTAAGATTATATCATCAACACTGCATAATATAGTACGAAACCGTCTGATAACTGCAGTGATGAAAGCATCTTTTGACGGCCTTTTGTTGGTGCTTCTAGCTGGTGGACCGACACGTGCTTTCTGTTGTCAGGATTATCAGATAATCGAGGATGATTTCAGAGCCCTCAGAGGCTTGTATTTAACATACAGTGACGGCCTGCCAAAGGAATTAGTTGCCAAGGCTTCCTCTGAGGTGAAGAGCATTCTGCCACTCCTAAGGACAGATACCGAAACCCTCATTGAACGGTTCAAGAAGACAATTTCTGAATCATATGAATGTACAACAAAATCTAGGTTCCCCATGCCTCCTGTGCCTCCCCATTGGAGCCCTGATAACCCCAACACGATACTACGTGTTTTATGCTATCGAAACGATGAGGCAGCTACAAAGTTCCTCAAGAAAACATATGATCTGCCAAAGACACTTTGAGTTCTGCAAAAGATTGCAGCCTATTGTGTATGTTTTCACATTGCAATGCGAATAAAAGATCTAGTGAATTGGACTTTTACAGCCTCCTTGTGTAGGAGAAGCAACATCTATATGCAAGTAGAGAATTATGAATTCTGAATTGGCAGATTTCGTGGGTGCAGAATGGAGTTCTGGTCCTGCTGAGTTTTTTTCTTCGGAAGTCTAGGTACTGCTGATTCAGATTTGGTGGGATATAAGTTTGATTTGATGACCAGTATTCAGATCATTTGTTTCTTCTGGTCCTAGAATTTGTCTGCATGTGATGTACACATATGTCAATAGGATCTATACGAGAGAGTGCAGTATGTGTATATATGCAAACCCTTACTTTGCTGTTGTATCGATCTGCCACATGGCAGATGTGTATATATGTGAATGTGAATAGCATGAATTTTTATGTGATTGAAAAACATCCCATATTTAAACTACCCGGAATCATATAAACGTCACATAATTCCACCTAGTTCATGTAATTGAAAATATTTTCTATCTTTGAAGCTAAGGTACTCCAGAATTGATATGAACTGTTGATTTTACATCAGGTAATATATTAATTGATTAAAGAAAATAAAAAATAATATAAATATGCTGAACGTGGGCCTAATATATGTTGGACTTGGGCGTAGTGCGTTGCCGTTGGCCATGTTGACTAGCCGTGTGTCCGTGTGTGTGTGTTTTTTTTCTTTGTGATAATAAATAATGTGAGTGTATTATTTTGCCGACTGGCCATGTTGGCTGGGCGCTGGTCCATTTGTGTGTAATTTGTGTACCTGCCATATGTTATCGTGGTCGCCGTGTCCGAATGTGCCTCTTGTGCGGCCCCATGGTCGCCGTTGGTTGTGCAGCTATAAACGCCGTGTTGATCAGGTGCCGTACGACCCTGTTGTCACGGTCACATCTCCAAAAAAACGTGAAAACAAGAATGCCATGCCCAGTGAAATTAAGATCAATTTGTTTTTTAAATAACATGATTGACTTGTTAGATGAAAACAAATTTTAATTTTTATGCAAAGTTAAGTCACTTTAGACCTAACTTTATCTTATAATGACATACGGTAATTTTTCTCAAAAATAAGACATATTAACGGGACATAGGTGAATCGTAACATTTTTTTCTAATGTGACACTGTGTCATAACATTTTTTAATTGTAACGACATAATGACATGAAATTTCCAATTTATGAAGGTGTTGCATATAATGTTATGGTATAATATAGGAAGATCACAGTGACATGACTTTACACAAGTTGCGATAGATGCACATATGCGCGTAGGTGACACAGGAAAATTGGATAGTGAAAAATAAAGAAATAGCTTCTTCATAACATCAAACTCCTTCAAAAGTTTGAAATCGAATGTGTGTTCGGTGTTCACTTGCAAAAATTCCCCCAAACTTTCTCTCTCCAAACTTCACTATTCACTATCACATCAAATCTCTCTCCTCATGCATGGAGCACTAAACGTAGGTAAATAAAAAAACTAAGGGGCTGGCACCCCCCAATGATCTGTTAATTCCCACATGCTCCCTCGCTATTTTTATTTAGACATCATATTTACTGTTTGCAAATAGTGGGTAAAAGATGTTGTATTTGTGTCTGTTTGCGTAGTGCGGTCTCCGTTGTGCTGAGATTTTATTTTCCATGCATGGTGGAGTAGTAGTACCGGAGGGCCTGACACTTTAATCACCATGCATGGTGTAGTACTAGCTGCAGCAGAAGCCCACAAACTTCTTGCATGGGGGAGAATCGATACAGAATTAACTCACATGACAGAAGAGGACGTGCTTTTTACCGTCACCTTGGTCTGTGTGGCAAAACGAATTGTGATTGTGACACTTAAAGAAAAATGGAGGGAGTTCAATGTCATTTTCTTTCTCCTAATTCGGCCTAAACGTCTCCTATGCTTGAGAGTTATGAGTTGAGGCCAAATTACTTAGTTAGGTATTTCAAATATTTACTGATCTAACAAGTAGACTATTTAAAACAGGTAAATATTCATCATCCTATGGTGGATAGTTTGTTAATATTAGTCTTAACTCTTTCGGTATCAACTGCAACCACCGAGTGATGCTTTTTAGCTATGAAATTTAAATTGATAGGTACTCCCTCCGGTTTGGTAAAAGAAGTCGTTTTGGACAAGGTTTGAGTCAAACATTGAGAATGTAAATCATGAATAGTATTTAAGTCGTTGAGTTTGGAAATGTGAAAATTATATTAATAGATTGGTCTTGAAAATTACTTTCATAAAAGTATACATATATAACTTTTCAAGAAATATTTTTATAGAAAAGAGAAGTCAAAGTTGTGCTTTGGTGACTGTGTCGCTGTCCTAAACCACTTCCTTTACCAAACTGGAGGGAGTATGTAATTTTCTCTTAGTTAAAACTTGTAAAACAAACTATTATTATATATGACTAAAACAAACTCATATGACCATTGATTATACTTGACTTTGTTCATGGCCCCCCCTATACTCAAATCCTGGCTCCGCCCCTGGAAGTGAACACCCCCCGTGTATATTATCACATACATGATTCCTATACACCAATTTATTGTCTTGTACACGGTAATAATTGAAATAGTATGGCGACCTATTATACTAAACGTCATTTCAAATAATAGAGTTTACACTATATACCAAAGTATATAGGTCCAAATATCAATAGATTTGTTCATCTTTTATAACACTAATGCAATGAAATGGCCCATATTATCTGACCCAATTGATGGCCCATTGGAATTCTATATGGCTTTTGGAAGTTTTTTAGCGATGCTGGCTTCCACACTCTCCGCCGTCGGATCCTCTTCTTCCACCCTTCGGATCCTCTTGTTCCTCATGGCTAGAGGGGGGAGGGCGGGAAGAAAAGTGGGGGACATGGCTGGTAGGAGAATTCGGCGGACGGAAGAAAAGTAAACCAGCTATAAACTTCAATCGTTCTTTTCTTTTAAATTATGCATCCAATTTAAGATCCATTTTAACGGTGATATTTATTGGAATTAATGTAACCAAATGAGATTCAATATGTTATTATAAATTTTTTTCATTTCAACATTTTAATGTAGTAATTCAATATTTTTAATTTGTTAGTCCAACATTTGTCATATACTACATCAACATTTATTTAAAATGTTGAATTGGTTTTTTGCCAAATGTTGAATCTATTTAACAAAAATATTGAATATAATATTACAAGAATCGTGAGAATTATAGTAAAAGCAAATAAAAATATAAGAAATATAAAAATAAAACATGCTCAATGATTAATTCTCTTTATCTACTTACGACAGGGCAACAACAACCGGTATAATTGTTTGTTTCCCACTACGCATTGCCGCACCGCTGGTATGTGCTGTTGCTGTGTTGTTCGTGGTTGGTGAACCGTATGCTAGCGAAATGTTCGTGCTAGATAGGAGTCCCCGTGGACTACTCCCTCTAAGAAAAACACTACCATGGACTACTGCCCGCGAGGATCGGGAAAAAAAAACTGTAGTCGCTGAGGGGTGGTTTAATCGACGAGGGAGGGGTGGTGGTTATGAATTTCGTGATGTGTTCTTTTTCGGAAGTATCTAAATAATGTTTTCTATATTGTAGAAAGATGGTGCACCTATATGCCTTGAGGTATTACCTCCTAGGAGGTAATAAGAGTACCGATCTTTTCCAACCATGTAATAATTAAGCAGATAAAAGAATACTGTCTACACCCAGCAGACCTTTGACCTTAATTCGAGTCCGATGCTAGCATATATATGGGTATGACAGTGACCGGCATTTCGGGTCTGACAAAATCTTAGGCGAGTCTCAATAGGAATTTCATAGAGAGTTTCATATATGACATTAAATATGTTGATATAACATAAAAAAACAAGAAAAATTTTTATGGTACGTGAGAGAAGTTTCATCATTATGAAACTTTTTTGACTTAGTTATCTAATTTAGATAACCGTACAGTGAAACTGTGTACAAACTTTTTTGACTCAGTTATCTAATTTAGATAACCGTACAGTGAAACTGTGTACTAAGATCGAACTTATATATATCCCCATGATGTGATCAAGCTTGAATCTTGTTTCTTTCCGATTGATCAACGAGGGTTCATCAATTTCTATGTACACATCGACCCACAGAATCCTGACACGGACTAGTTCGTGGCTGCGGACACGGAGGCTGACGAGGCCCCTATGTGGGGGCGCTGTACGAGTTCGAGGACGCCATACTGATGAGGAGAAACTACATTAGTGTTGTTTAATTGATAGTGTTATATATTATCATGTAATTTTGAGACGACTAAACAAACAACCGTCTAATATATTGTCTTTTTTATTGTCACATGGTAATATCATATCTCTTAATTTATGGATGAAATAAAAAATATGAGGTGAATGGCAACAATAACTAGTACACAATAGTTGAGAGTTATCTCTTACTCCTAAAATTTAGCTCGTGAGGTGGTTATTTCACAAAACAACGACCTCATTCGCTCACCTCACACTCTCTCCTCAATATAGCAAAAATTGCATAGCACTACATGAGACGGTCTATGAAATCGCTGACATATAGCGATGTACATACCATCGGAAGAACAACAGCCCCAACACATGTTGTCTGCTTGGAATAAACAAATTCAATTCACCGATGGTAGGGATAAGTACATTGGTGCTGTCTAATAGGAGGTCTCATGCAATGACACGTAATCTCGACACATTATTATTTTCGTTGTCTCATAATAATACCATATCCTTTAAATTATGGGTCAAATAAAGGAATGCTGTGAGGTGCATGGTAAGAATAACTCGTACAATGGTTGACGGGTCGTCTCATACTCCTAAAGTTCAGCTCATGAGATGATTGTTTCACGAAACAACAACCTTCTTCTCTCACCTCACACTATATCCTTCAAATCAACAAAAATCCTATGTGTAAATGTATGAGACGGTATATAAAACCGCTGATGTATAACAATGTACCTGCCCTAAGGGCAGTCCCAACCCAATGACTCAGTGGCGGACCAGGACCGGGAGCTTGGGTACTCCCATCCAAGTACCAGCTGTTAATGACTGAAATCTAACTTAAAAAGATGAGGGATTTTTGCCCAAAATAATACACACATGTATATACCTAATATATATTTGGCTGTTTTCTAAACTTATGGGTATTCCAAGGAATACCCTTGGCGCCGCCCCTGCAATGACTAGGATGGTGTCCATAAAATTAAACGAATAGTTAACTAGGATAAAAAATGATACGGCAAGTGATGAAATGAAGAAAGAAAAAAAAGAGAGAAGGAAAATAGATCTTGCATGAGACATGGTGTCTACACAACATCTAATACAAGATGTGAGATGACTAGCATCAGGGGCGAAGCCACGTTACGCTCGCCGAGTGCACATGCACCAGGGAAAAAAATAAAATTACAATGGTTAGCAGTGAATTTTCACCACTTGTGCACTCCCTAAATTCTACTGTGTGCACCACCGACCGGCCTAGTGGCCCACGATTGCACTCTCTGCTCCATGCAAGCCAGCCAACAACAGTAAATTTTGCTTCAAATTGCAATGTTTTAGTGGAAATTACACTGCCTTTGGCACTGGCCCTTGCTCCTCAGTATCCGCCCTTGAAAGTGTGCACTCGGGTCCTTCGTGCTCTGGCTTCGCCCCTGACTAGCATTATATTGAAACGTGGAAGAGTGGTGTTTGGATTGGAAGTGTAGTGTCTACTACTAGTTTCTTGATGATGTAGAGGCTATGAAAATTATATCAGTGTCTTAGATTGGGTCTGTCCTAAGCTACGGAAGCAGATAGCTCATCAGTTTCCATGGTCTTCATTAATATATGTCGGAAGAAGAGGAGGTCGTGCTCAATATATATATACAGAGAGGTTCAGGCCTTGGCATTGGTGATGATATGAGGCGTAGGCCATTTGTAGATCGAAACCTGAGGGAGTGAAACTGATCATGTCGAAGAGCGTACGTTTGTGTTAGGTGCAAACTATATATGAAGTGCATGTGTTCTAATGTTTTCCTTAGAATAACAGGCCTGGATTCCCGCGTTTCAATAATTCATGTAGTTTGACTTCTTGTAGTCAGGCTAATCCCGATAATACAGAACCCATTTTTTTTACACCGACTTTCAGTTCATAGATACGGTCCTCTTATTGCATCTGGGAGACGCATAAACCTTTCAGAGTTCTTTTTATATTTTTTAAAAATATGATACCCCTCGTTGTACGCAGCAATCGTCGGATTAAAAAAAATTACATGTATGACACGAGCTTGCACCGTCTCAGAATATAATGGTGTAGATGAATTTTGTAGAAAATCCAAGATAACAAAATTGAAGCAACGGTGACAAGATAACAAGACTTCGGCGAAGCCGGCCATAAATTCTTTAAGCACAGCTCTACAAGAGTACAAGTGATCCGCTCACTCACAACCCTACTTGTCGCTTTAGGACTCTCTAATTCTTACCGTATTACAAGAATTTAGTGCTATAAAATTGTCTAGCATATTCCTCTTTAGCGATCCTAATTGCCCTTACAAGTCTTGGATAAAATCGTTATTTTGGCTCTTGGATTGATTGTATTTGGATTCCTTGGTCCCTAAGCCTCCACCACTTTGTATATATATAGTCCCCTTCGAGACCCCTTATTACATGTAAGTAGCAATTTTATTTCTAATAGGATTCAATTCTCAGGTCCTAGTAGTACTGTAAGTCCTAACAACACACTCCTGTTGAGTCCTAATCCAAGTAGGATTTGAGTCACCATACAACACATTCCAGGAATGCTTGTATGCGCAAGGAAGTAGGTAAGACAATGTTAAATTTCTTTAGCGTTCCAGATAAACAACCAACAAACATGCATATACCTTTGTGGTGTGCATCACCTGCCAAGAAATATACTGTATATATGTTTGGTTGGTGATTAATCACAATCGCCAAAAATAATAAAGAAGATATTTTTGCGGTTTCATTTCGCCCGCCAAGGCAATTCTAGGTCCTCGAAGTCTCAAAATGCATATTTAAGTCCTTGAACTTGCAAAACCGTGTCATCTAGATCTAAAGTTCTAAAAATACCCTTATGCATGATGAAATGGCTGTTAATTGAGCATGATCTTTCATATTATTTCTCTCACCAAATTAGTTGTTTTTATTATAATACTTAGAGAACTTTATTTGATTGTACCATAGCGTAATTATAGATCAAGAGATGGACAAACGTCAGCAACATAGGGATATTTTCGAGATTTTGGACTTTTTTTGAGACATTGAAATTTTGGACCTAAATAACACACTTTAGCAAGTTTAAGGATGTTGATGTGTATTTTAAGAGTTTGAGGATCTAGATGACATCCTATAGCAAGTTTGAGGACCGCTGATGTATTTTACTCATTTTGAAAAAATCTAAACTTAGGTGTATCTATATCTATCTATATACTATAAAGATAAAAAACTTTGAAGGTCTACGGACCTACAAATCATTGAAACATTACACCTCCTGTCTTATTTTCTAAATTGTCTGTGAAAAAAACACACGCTTACATGTAATCGTTGAGTTCGTAACCAATACAATCTCTGATCAACTATCCGTTATATAATCTTATTTTCTATTAAACATAATCTTTATAGTATATATATATTTTCTATTAAACATGCATGCCGCACGTGCGTTTTACTAGTTACAGGAGCTAAGAAATATAAAGCATCGGCTTGGTTAGGATTATTTGCCCGGTGCCTGTCCAAAATTTCACGCAGTAAAATTCGTTCCACGTCTGATTTGTGTGCTGCCACGCTGCCCGATCACCGTCAGAAGCACCAAACCACCCGCCCTCCTTCCTCTTTGCTTCTCCGTCGGTCGTGGCCTCGCGCCAGCCAACCACGCAAACCCCCTCCTACTCGCTCAAGCAATCGAAACAATAGCGATGCCAGGTCCCGGCGGGCCCACGCGTCAGCGAGCGACTCGACCCGCGTAGGGGAACCCCATCCATCTTCATCTTCCCCGGAGGGAGGGAGAAAGTCAGAAGAAGATCGAGCCCGAGCCACTGACCAAGCCCACTCACTCTCTCGCCTCCTCCACCACCGCCGCTTCACTCCTCTCCCACTCTCTCCCTCGTGCCCTAACCCTCGCCGGCGATGCTCTCGACGGCGGCGGCGCCTTCCACCTCCCTTGCGGCCGCGCTCCCCTCCTCCTCCTCGCGCGCGCGCCGACGGCGCCCCCGCGGCGTCGTCGTCGTCGCCGCCGCCGCGGCGGGGGAGGGAGCGGCGGAGCGGTTCGCCACCAGCAGCTCCATCACCGACTACCTCCGGTACCGACGCCCCGAGATTGGGGGCGGCGGTGGTGCCGGAGGAGGGAGGGGAGGAGTGGCCGGCGGGGAGCTGCAGACGGCCGTCGTGCGCTTCGAGAAGCGGTTCCCGTGGTCGCTCCTCCACCCGTTCCTGCACGTGAGAGACTCACTTATTCTAAATAAGAAAGAAGGAACCAAAAAAAAAGAAAGAATTGTTCCAACCTTATCCGCGGATTTATTCAATGCTGGAATTCGACCTGCTAATAATGTGGCATCACATTCTATCTTGAAAGTTTAGGGTTCAATGTCTAAACTAATTTAGCTTACTTAAACATACAATTACTGTTTTTTTCTCTCCTGATTCAACTGGATTGCAATTAGGTGAAATGAATGGGTGCTGTTTGTCTAGCATTTTAATTAGTTTGTTTAATTCCTATTTGGCAATAGAAGAATTCTGGTTCCTAAAGAAATCGGCAGATGCAGAACGTTGTGAATTGAGAAGCCCTGGTTTCTGATCAATTGTAAACTCTTCTTATTCTGCAGGTCGAATTGGTTTCTACAGTCCACATTGCCGACAAAGAGTATGCGTTTTGCCTCTTTTTCATGTTTAAGCATTTGTTTTCTCGTATTATCTTGTTGCAGTCATGTTGATTTGGAGTACATGGAAATACTAATTTCATTTGTAGTCATGTTGGCATGCAATGCCTGTGCATTACCATCATTCACCTATTTCCGTACATCAGCATGCGGCAACAAACTGAATTAGCTAAGATCTCCTTTTCTTCACCCTTCAGATACTTTGATAAACTACAGCAAGAGCTTGAAGGCTATGATTGTGTCCTGTATGAGATGGTTACGTCGCGGGAGAATTTGAGCAATCCCAAAGTTCCTATGGCTGCTAAGAAGATGAAATCTTCACGTAGAGGATTCAGTATTCTTGGCTTCATACAGAAGCAGATGGCTCGCCTCCTTTCACTGGATTATCAGTTAGACTGCCTTGATTATGGCAATGAGAAATGGCAACATGCTGACCTTGACTATGAAACATTCAAGCAGCTTCAGGTAATAGTTTTATTTAATCATGTCAATATTGTTTTGCTTCTTCAAATGTTTTCTCACCAAATTAGCTGTATGATAACTAGCTGTGCTTCTGTTACTATTATTATTGTTTCTCTTGTAATACTAAGAATGGAATAAGAACCGTTTAGCATGCATGTTCCCCTGATTTGCAAACTTATGGGTGCAGTTTTCTACTTGTATTTCCCTGGCCATTTTTATTACAGTATATTCTAATTGCAGTGCCTTCCTTGTCTTCCAGAGTGAAAGAGGTGAAAGTATCTTCACTTTTGCAGTAGACATGACACTGAAATCAACCAAAGCCTTGGTGCAACCAACTAACATGCCAGATGGTCTTGACTTTTGGAGATCAAAGTTACTGTGGGCCTCACGTGTGCTACCAATGCCACTTGTTGGACTACTTGTCATCACTGGGCTTTGTTTGCCGGTGGAGAACCAAGATGGATTTCCTGAGCTAGAGGCATTGTCTAGGCTAGATGTTGGAGCTGCGCTGAAGATTTTCTTGGCAAAACAACTGACATCTGAGTGAGTACTCTGAAACCAGTCTGACAAATAATGTATAAGAGAAGTATGAACTAATCATTTTTTTATCTTTTGTATTATAAAGATTCACAGCTGTGACGTCACCTGTTGAGGAAAAGTCGGTTATCATTGGGGAGAGGAACAGAGTTGCCACTGAGAAGATAAAGGAAGCAATAAACCGCGGGTACAGGAGAATAGCAGTTCTTTATGGTGGTGGGCATATGCCAGACCTGGGGAGACGCCTTCGAGAAGAGCTCAATATGGTCCCAGCCGATGTGCAGTGGGTTACAGCATGGTCAATAAGGAGCCGAGAGCTAGACAGCAAATCCCTCCCATTCTTGAAGACAATGGCTGAGGCTTCAGGCTGGCCTTTGAATAGATACGAGACACTTGCTCTGCTCATTTTTTCTTCAGTTCTTGCAGTGGATCTTTGGTTCTGGGAGCTCCTCGTTGGTACTGCTGTGGATTGGGCATCATTTGCTGGTTCCTGGATTGACCAGCTTAATGCACCATTTTGACCAACAATTGGGAAGGGGGAGAAAAAGAAACCTAGAGACACACTTCTATACAAGTGGCAGTGTAAAAATAGAATTCATTTTTGTTTCGATTTCATCCAGCTATCACTGGAATACTGCAACACACCATTGTAAATAAAACATTTCATGTCCATCAAATTGAAATGAGATTGGCAGTAAAAGTGATGTACTTTCATCTTCAATTTTGCTCAATGGTATTTGAATCAGCAGATAGGACCATAAAAAAAAATCAGAAGATACATATAGACTACTATAAACTTGCCATTTATTTCATACTTATCATGTCATACAGCCATAAAGGTGTTACAAGGTGATCATGATCAGGGATAGACTATAAATAGTGATGTTACAAGGTGATAATGCGATATCATGCTTGGGACTCTGCCAGACCATGTTCTTGCATACGTTTTGTATCTTTCTGCTCTAGACAGATGATATCACTGACGCAATGTCCTCCACAGGCCCCTGCACCTGGCTTTGCCCCAGAGCAGCAGCACAGGCACCCACAAATGCTGCGTTGATGTAAGTTGCTGGCTCAGAGTGTGTGGAGTCTCCCCTGTTGTCAGGGAACTGGTCGTTCCCATCAGGTCCGCCAACGATGGCACCGACATGGACATTCGGGTTCGGGTCGCTTGTCGGGAACCATGATGAGAACCCCTCATTGCAGGTGACCTTCCTTGGGAGAGCCTTGATGGACGGGATCGATGAGCCACGGTGGTGGATGCGCCTTGGGAACTTAGAGCTGAAGCCGGCCATGTAGGACATGCCCATTGGATTGTCCCCCAGGATGTAATCCACCTGGAAACAGGAAGGGTTTCGGATATTGTACAGTGCAATCTGGCAAAAACCTGAAAACATGTGGGAACTACTAATGTTGCATACCTGTGATGCTGCAAATGAACTGATCTGATCTGGAGAGAAACTTGCTCCATTGCACTGGACTGTGCCGGATCCCGAAGAACTCAGGGTCTTCGAGTAGATGAACAGCACCAGGGTTGCTGTCGTCGTGTACTGCATATTGACTGAATCACTTGTAAACAGAAGCCCTCCTGCGGTCACAAACAGGGTTGAGAATTGAAAAATCCTGGAACAAAGTCTTGCAATCATCTGTTAAGAACTGGAGTTTCAGCCTATTAATTCATACCAGGAGTTGTGCGTATCTGAGTGCTGCCGCTATTGGGCATCACGGCACAGACAAAAGAGTCCAGGCCCCTCTTGTAGGCTTCCAGCTCTGTTCTTCCGGCCAAGTACTCCTGAAAGGGAAATTGGGATGAATTTGATGCGCATGTATCTTTTGATATCTGAAGCTACTGAAGATCAATTCGGAATGTGATGAGTGACCTGTGTTGCAAGCATCTGAGCTCCAGGATACTTGTTGTCCCAGCTGAACATGTTTGAACTGCCACCCTGGTTGTTCTGCAGGAACTCGAGGTATTTGCTGTCCCTTGTCGCCCGGTACAGCCATGCCGCGGCCCATTGGAGTTCATCCTGGCAGATTAAAAAAAAACCGTTGATCGGTAGGTAGAACAATCTTCTACTGCTGTTCTTGTAGATAATGGTTAATAATCACCTGAAAGCCTGAGTAAGAGCAGTAGAATGGGCAGGAGGACTGGAAGGAGCCCCTGTAGTTGTTGGCGAAGTCGAAGAGCTGATATGTTGGTGATCACAAGAGTAAAAACAGTTACTATATATCCACAGAAAAGCATTGAAAGAAATTTGAACCTTTGTAAGAAAATCTACAATTTTTTTCTTGTTGATTGAACTGGATGATATGTAGTAGAAATAGTGAAAAAAAGTCTGTAAAAAAGTGAAATGAAATGGGAAAAAAAGGACCAGATTAAAAAAAAAGTCACTTTTTTTTACTGGACTGGAGATTTGCAGGGTTACTGGATTTCGTGGAGATCTCGAGATTTTTCTGTGGTGAAAGGTGGCTGCGTTGGTTATTTTGAGTATGACATTCCACACACGCAAAACGTTGCTCGCCTCGCTTGTGCAAAACCTTGTTACTTTGGTTACGTATGACCAAATAAGACGAAACAATAAATCGTGCAGCAGCAAAAATTCACATCAGATGCTTCAACACTCGGACTCAGTTCTCATGCATCGCTTGCGCATTTCTTGTTCTGCATGAAAAAGATGAGACGTGACCACGACGTACGGATCTGGACGCGGAGAGGAGCTGCGTGGCGAAGGTCTTGTCCGTGTCGTCCCTGAACACCAGGTACGCCGCGGCGAGCGCCGCCGCCGCCTCGCCGGCGGCCTCGGACCCCGGCGAGCTCTCGGTGATCTTGTGCAGCGTCCTCGGCGTGTCCATGTCCTCCGGCCGCTCCCAGCACTGGTGGTCGGCGTTGCCATCGCCAACCTACCGATCGATTATATATATGTACATGCAAACGTCATCAGATTATCGTCATGCATGGATATATATGGCAGCGATTAACAGTAATGATCTGCCGATAGATGTATATATCTACCACCTGAGTGTAGAGTGTGGTCGGAGAGGTGTGTGCACGGAGGAGGAAGTCGGCGCCCCAGTGGATCGCCGACCGGAGGTAGCGGAGCTGCCCCGCCGCCGCCACCTCGCCGCAGTACTCGGCGGCGCTCCAGCTCAGGAGCGTCACGCTGAACGCCATCGGGAAGCCGAACTTCACGTTGTCGCCGGCGTCGTAGTAGCCGCCCGTCAAGTTCACCTGATGATGAACAAACAAATTAAACAACAACGAGATGAACTATAATTAGTTTATGGGAAATGTTGCATGCAACGGCAGCTTATTACGATCGTGTTCTGCACTTCTGCATTCGGTTGCGTTTTGTACAAATTCAGAAATGCGATGTATTTCCTACCAAAAAAACGTATGATATCAAAACTCAAAAGTAAACTTGTTACGTTCTCGGGTTGGCCGTCGGTGAGCGCCGAGTCCCCGCGCCACTTGACCCTGTGGTTCGCCGGCAGCTTTCCCGAGCGCTGGCCCTCGAAGAACATGATGGCCTTGGCCAGCGCGCCGTGGTAGTTCGGCGGCGAGCTCAGACGACGGCTGAGGCCATCACCGGTGACGGCGGCGCCACCATCAGCACTACCAAGCCTTACACCAGCGCACATCATCATCAGTGCCATCAACACCCACACCTTCACCGCCATGCTAGCCATCATGCACACAAGCTTAATCCTCTCTCTCTCTCTGCCACAGACTGTATATCAGTATATGTGTGTATGTACTACGAGAGGTCTTCTCCAACTTGTTCGATCGTGTTGCAATTGCAAATCCCCATGGCTAGGGCAGCGTATTTATAGCGTGAAGAGATGCCCAAAAGGCCGTGTGTTCTGCTTCTGCAAGAGCTAGCAGCAAAGCAAAAGAGTGTAGCGCTTGTGCACCATTAATTTGATTGTTTGCATTGCCGCCCCTAGCTGATCTGAGCGGCTGACCCTCACACAGTTAGGCCCAGTGCATGGCCCATGCTCTTGCACCGATCTACCCATGGAAGTTAGGCCAAGCAATGGATCCTTTTGATATGGATACTAAAATCTTTAGGTTTAGCTTGTGTAAGAGAAAAAATTATGGTGGCAATATTACGTCACTGCCCATTCCCTGGCGTTATGCGAGCTTGATCAGTTCATCTCTCCAATTCTCCATGCTGCATGTGCTTGTGAAGCTAACAACGCATCGGTGGGCTTGCTTGCTTGCTCATGCAGATTTTGCTCTGTCTCTTATACACATCTAGATGTGTATAAGAGACAGTCTTAAATGTCAGCATTACTTGTATTTCGCAAAAAAAACCCTCTATTACTAAGCAAGATCTCACCTAGTGGACGTCTTTGGTCCTATGAACAAATGGAATAG
>OAMR01000887.1:299078-310047 GCA_900205405.1 Echinochloa crus-galli
CCATGGCTAGGGCAGCGTATTTATAGCGTGAAGAGATGCCCAACAAGCCGTGCGTTCTGCTTCTGCCCAACAAGCACTTGTGCACCTTAATTTGCATTTTGCCGCCCCTAGCTGATCTGAGCGGCTGACCCTCTCACAGTTAGGTCCAGTGCATGGCCCATGCTCTTGCACCGATCTACCCATGGAAGTTAGGCCAAGCAATGGATCCTTTTGATATGGATACTAAAATCTTTAGGTTTAGCTTGTGTAAGAGAAAAAATTATGGTGGCAATATTACGTCACTGCCCATTCCCTGGCGTTATGCGAGCTTGATCAGTTCATCTCTCCAATTCTCCATGCTGCATGTGCTTGTGAAGCTAACAACGCATCGGTGGGCTTGCTTGCTCATGCAAATTTTGCTTGACACCATCGTTTCCTTTCTTGCCCAACATGTGTATCATTGGCCTGGTGGAGCAAGAGATGAGACTGCAGATTTTGGGAAGGCCATCCAATGGCGTACAGGATCCAGTATGTGGCGTCGTCTGTGATGATTGGTGATAACAAACTGTAACAGCATTGACTTATCGATCGGTGCGCATGACCATTAAATTTTTTTATATGAAATTGCTAGTTATGTTTGACAAAAATCGAGTTTCTTTTAAGTTAAATATATGAAATCTATACAATGAAATATAGATGAAGAATATAAAAAGTGCTTCAAAATATTGACTGAAGACGATGTCTATATAGTAGCTCAACAGGCCACCCAGTTGTATTATTTGTCATACCCGTGCAAAAAGGACAAAAGGCTTGAGGGTTGGGACGTTGTATACAAAGTGTCGCCACGTGATGATGTGGATACATTTCCATTTAATGGAGGTTACTGTTTGATAACATGTCTCTTGGGTTTTCAATTAATTTCATCTAAAATGTCGTTGCAATGATGAAATGCAGATGCACAATTAAAATATGTTTGAGTGATATCTTTTTGTCAATACATCATAGACAATATTTTTGTAACTGTACAGTCTAATCATGTATGCTCATGCGAGTTTTTTTTTGTAGGAAAAGCTGTTGGGGAGTAACTGCTGGTCTATATGCTCGCGGAAATGGTAGAATGAAAGGGGTATTACTAACCAAAGACAAAGAATACAGATAAGTGTTTGTGTATTTTTATCAATATTCCTGATTTAGCCAATTTGTGCATCTTGCTTACACATGGTCGATCGGTGGCTCATCACACTATGCTCTTCGCAGAATGTACAGGTTAAACATGATGCAAAAGGATGGCTCTTTAGAGCTAGCTGTTCATGATATGCTATGGGTCGGGGAGGTGCAATGAGGAACGTCATGTCGCTCTACCGGAAGTTCAAAGAGGGAGGGTCCTCCGGCGATGCAGCTGGGTCGTCTGGTGGCAAGGGCAAGGGGCGAAAGAAGAAGGCCCCGCGCGGGGGGCGAGGCAAGGGCAAGAGGCGAGAGCGGACCCCCATACCTTCTTCGTCTTCGTCCGACGAGTACTTTGTTCCTTCGGCGGCGGACACTCGGGACGCGGAGCACGAGGACCGCGAGGACGAGGACCACGAGGTAGCGGAGCACGTGCCCGAGGAGCACGGAGCCGAGGACCCCGAGGACGAGGATGCCTCTGAGAACTCGGTCAACTCGGCCCTTTGGCAGCGAGGCCCCTCGCAACTCCCGAAGCGACTGATACCCATGGAGCGTCGCCCCGTGATCTCACCCAGGTAAGTAATTGTAGATGTTACAAGTACCTTTTTATTTAATATTCATATATTGGAAATCACAATATGAACTAACAATTTATCTTAATCACTTGGGCAGGAATTGGGTGACCATGGGCGGTGTTAAAGCCCGCAAAGTCAACGGCATCCTAGGTCTTCTTTGCAGGGACCTGTTCCCGGGTCTGGTGACCATTGGCGGCAGGGAGGAGCCGGCCTACACCTTTGACCACTACGTCGCCGCTGGTGATCAGGAGGACCGGGAGCACAGGATCTTCAACAACAAGGCCGTGCGGGTAAAGGCAGAGCTGTGGGTAAGTATTCGTTGCACTACATTGCTCTACACAGCACTTTCATTGAACAATCTACAAATAATGCAACATTCATCGTGTATATATGCGCAGGACTTTTTCAGGTGCGTCCCGAGACAGGAGGCTTTTGCGGAGTCTGTGGCACATGCAGCCTGCTGGAAACTTGTCAAGGACATGCACTACGAGGCACGCGTGCAGTCCGTAATTGATTATTTCGCTGCACTCAAAGTCTTCGTGAAGAAAACGGATGCCAGAAGCAAGAAGTTGACTAAGGAGCAATACATGGCGGTATGTAAATCGAAACTGTTTTACTCTAAGATTAAGTACTTTAAATTTGATCTTGTTATATGTCGTTCACTTGATGTCTTGTAGGCGATTCCGTGGTGGTGCGCCCCGCATCCCACGTGCTGGGAGGTCATAGTCGACAAGTGGTGCAGCGCCGAGTGGGCCGCTCAGCACGACCTTTGCCGGGAGCGGCGTTTGCTGATGCCCGGTGTCTCACACCATCAGGGCAGCCTTAGCCTCGAGGAGTACAGGGCCAAATGGGTACGCCGAGTCATTTCTATATTCGCTCACTCTATTCTGCATGTTCTTGCGTTTCCTACAGTAAATAAGATGAAGGGTCATCTTCCTCTTGCGTCTTGAGAAAGATGATATGACATCTTATTTACTGTATGATACGCAAAAACATGACAAATTCCAGTACTACCCGGAGGACGGGCCCGCGGCATACAGCAACGCCAGCGTCCACAGTCGCCTCTCGGCGTATACAGAGGTGGCGAGGGAGGTCCACGGGCCAGACTGGGATCCGACCGCCCACGACATTGATGGAGAAGTGGTCATGAGGGCGGGAGGAGGCAAGAAGCACGGGCGGTACTTGATAGCCAACAACACCATCGACACGGCCGCTACCCCCACACTCTCCCAGATTCGAGCCAGGAGCACGAGCTCTTCAGCGGCTATCCGCCAAAGCATATCCCCGGTTCACACTTCGGGATGCAGGCACTCCAGGTTATTTCTGTTTTGTGCTGTACATGAAGTTTACTTACGTTTGCAATGTATTGTAACTTTTTGATTGAATATTGCAGACCCGTTTGGAGGAAGAGACGCAGAGGCGGGAGAGCCTGGAGGCGGAGGTGCAGCGGATGAGGGAGGCGGATGCCGAGAAAGACAGGCAAAAGGAGGAGGCTGAGCGGGCGAACCGAGCATGGCAAGAGCAGGTAATGGCCTAGCTGCAGAGCATTGGCCAACGGGTGGTTGAAGCTCCGCCGCCGGCGGCGGCGGTGATGCCACCAGTGCCTCCACTGCCTCCACCACGTGTGCCTATTTCTCCCGTGAGTCACTTGAGAACTTTATAGTTTCATTTCACAACTCATTTCTGTCGAAAATCTTGTAACACACACCACTAATCTCTTTTGGGCAGGCTCCTGGCTCGGCCGCGTCGAATGACGGCCCTCAAGACGAAGACCTTGCGGCGCAGGCGGCTAGATCGTTGTTTGGACCCCCTCCTCCGTGAGTGATGGATGTTGGACTTTGTAAACATATGAATGATGGATGTTGGATGTTTGGATATTGAATTTGTGACATTTCTATGATGTTGGATGGTTTAGTGACTTATATGTGTTTGTTTATGGTTGTTTGATGGTTTAGTGGCTATATATAGATATATATGAATTGCCTGTGATGCCTCTTTGCCGAGTGTCAGGTCGTAGACACTCGGCAAAGAGCACCTTTGCCGAGTGTCAGGTCAGAGACACTCGGCAAAGAAGGCGCACGTGCTCGTTAGCCGCCGCGCACGCCACCGGCCGTTCGCGGCCGTCCGAAGCCGTTTGAGCGGCCATCGGTTTGCCGAGTCTCGGGTCAAAGACACTCGGCAAAGAGCACCTTTGCCGAGTGTCAGGTCAGAGACACTCGGCAAAGAAGGCGCACGTGCTCAGGGGATATGCTGGAGACCGTCTCCCCAATATCGTAAAACTCTGAAAGGGGATCCCCTATAGCAAGAAAAAAGGGAAAGGGGAACTGTTGGAGTTGCTCTAACTTTGCGTAGTCATAAGTCAAAATAAAATCAGACTTCCAAGCGAGATATGGCAGTGAGTAAAAAAGATTAAGCCTCAAGAGCAAAAGCACCAGCCAATGCACGATCATCTTCAATTCCCTACGAAAATTCAGGCATGATTCTGGAACACAAGATCCCAAGCAAGAGAAACACATGTATCTACAAAATATATTGTTTTCATTTCTATATGCGGAAACAATTAACATGGAAACCACTCAACTATATACACTCACAAGCGCACATCAGTTACACAAGCGCACATCAGTTACACAACGATCAATACATATGTTACATCACACAAATTTCACTGAAAATCCAAGGCCAAGAGGGGAAAAATCAAGAAGAAAATAAATATTGGGTCCATATACGGCGGCTGAATATAATGCACCTACCAATCATTTGAATGCCTTGTTCCCCATGATCGATCTGCTAGCTCACAAGCATGTGCAGTCACCTTATGCAAACTTTTTTTTTCCGCTGCAGCATTCCGACGACAAACATGAGCATTTGCATTACAGGAATCAAGATCGGCGTATTTGCATTTGCTTAGCTCAATTTTTTGAGTTGCAGGAATTTACACAAAAATTTGCAACCTATAGTTAATTGCCTGTACAATGGAACAAACGGCAACTGATTGGACTACTGAAGATGATCTAGAGCCTCATAGGCTGTCATCGGTACTGTTCTGGTTTCCTCATCTGCAAAATTTTAGTCTTTTTCTTGAGCCAGAATAATTCGAGGAGCTGCAATCACAAACTATCATAATCCATAAGAGGAAACGTGCATGAATGGTCGTTGGATGCACTACTGCACCCAAGTCAGCTGCAGCTCCATACTTCTCCATTGGCAACGTAGATTTTGAGGCGAGGAATCCAGATTGTCCACGTCGATTTCATATACGAATCGGATCGTTTCAAAATGTCAGTATGGTGAACATTGCCGAAAGTAGCGACAGCAGATATCCATGATGATTAAAAAGTAGCGACATGAGATAATGGTAGCACGTTGAAAATGTGAGTATGCTAAGCACAACATGAAAATTCAGTCTAAAAGACAAAAAAAAATGCGCCGTTGCCGGGGATCGAACCCGGGTCACCCGCGTGACAGGCGGGAATACTCACCACTATACTACAACGACTTGGATGCATTGATCGTTATCTTACAACTTGAGTATTGCTACTTATTCACATGTAGCATTTACAGACAAATGAATACAGCATTCCCACTGCCATAGCCTTACCTAATATTCTGTGCTAAGATTTTGGCATCGTTTAGGAAAGGCAATACGCAGTTTTCAGTATCAAGAACACCTTAATACTCGGTTTGGGTGCAGAACTTTTTCTCATTCATAGCAGTACAACACCAACACACAGCGTCACAGTTCACAAATCGTACAATTTGTTTTTGTTACAAAAGTTCTCATCCTACATGGTATAATCAACAGTTCTGATTTTATCTCCATCCATTGTCGAGGGTAGGAGAGCAGGACTCCATTTACATATTTCCTTCTTTACATAACCAGAGAGGGACAAAAAGGAGGGTAACGTTCGAATCAACTATCATCGCATTGTCAATGAATGAAACAAATAGCTTAACCTTTGGATGCAGGACTGCGGAACAAAAAGGAATCCGATACTGTACAGTGTACACCTGACTCTACAATCACGTTGGGGGTGGTCTTGAGAATGGAGTTGGCGCGGATGAGTATGGAGGCGGCAAGGATGAGTAGGATGATGATGCAAGTGGAACTGTTGAGAATTCAGAGTCAGGACGGCTGAATGGATGTGGCCTTGCCGAAGGGCCAGGGGGCAGGTTTGACGGATGCTGTGATGGCTGTTGCACGCTCGACGAACTACTTGTACTGCTCACTGTTTGACTCTCTTCCTGCAACTGCTTTGCAGCTTCTGAGGCTTCCCGTTTCTCCCTTTCTTCCGTCTCCTTGATCAGGAAGTCCACCCATAGGTCTGCGAATGACTGCACATAGCGGCAGAAGGATACCAATATCAACCAACAGGTAGTAACATAATGAAAAGATACAGCTTAATGGTTCTCAATGTCCACTGAACTTTCAGAGGTGAAAGAAATAGGATTGTGAAAGAAGAAACTGATGCATTGGACATATAATCCCACCTGGCTATCCGGAGACGCTTGAGTAGATTTGCCAGATGAACCACCACCAACAATTCCTCCAACTAGGCGTCCTGGGAGACCTAAAACACCACGGACAACACCCTTACCAGCATTATTTTGTGCAAGGCCAATCCGTTGCTTGTCTTCCTCGGAGAAGCCAAGCATGCGAACCATGAGGTCCAGAACCTGCCAATATCCAACATTAGGGTATTATTTGATAACAAAATTTATTTTGATAGTACATGACACACTAATTGATTTGGATGAACCACTCACCTCTTTGCTATGATTCCGTTGGAAGTAGGTGACTAGGAGTTTAATCACAATGCGCCTGCAAGCAAAAGTTTGATAATTGTATCTGTTGCATATTTATAGCATCCAATGATATGTCCAATGAAAAGTACAGGAAGGGCAAAAAAAATACTCTATGTACACAATATATCTTGCTAAACAGAGAACTATGATACCTAACAGGAAGATTATAATTGGAATGTCGAATTGCAGATGGCATGGTATGGTCATAGAATAACCAGCAGTGAAGTACCGATTTTGACCGTCGCTTATTTTTTTTGAAAAAGGAGAAAAGATGAACATAACAAAAGAAAATTTTGTTGGCCTAATCTTTCCATTACAGATATCTTATTTTCTTAAATAGGTATGGGAATGAATGTTCATCCATGAGCTCATTTAGAGAAGTCTTGAACTCTTGCAGTTTATCATGTATTGGAGTAAAATTGTTTTCCCAAAAGAACGCATATGTAATTATAACCCAGATGTTGACCATTGATGGATCATCCACTACAATCATTACACAACAAAATGCAATTATTACCAACCTGTCAACAGAGTTATCTGAATCTAGTGACATCCTATTAACTGTTGTCATGCTTTGTTCTAGTGCACGTCGCAATCTTGAATTATCATCCTCAAGCTTCTGCATGGAGCGCTTCCCATCTGCTAACATCCTCTCTGCTTGTGAAAGTTTGGCAGCTATATCTTCCTTCTCCCTTCTTGAAATCTCAATCGTTTGGTTTGCCACCTGCATAAAAAGAATATGCCTTAGCAATGTCAATTAGGCACCATGAAAGTATGCCGGCACACAATATTTAGGCATTCATGAATTTAATGAAAAGAAATAAGAGGGATAACCAAAGTAAGTAGGGCAATATGCAAACCCACACTTATTTTCGATACAAATAATAACTCGGGCAATACTTGCTCAAGCATTTATGAAGTATGCTCCATTTTTAAAGCACCAATTTGCCGAGTGTATTGGCCTTAACACTCGGCAAACAGACTGTTTCTGTCATTTCTGGAACAGCCTGTGCCGAGTGTTGGTCCTTTGCCGAGTATTTTGCACTAAACACTCGGCAAAGAGGCAGCCTTTGCCGAGTGTTAAAGCCCATACACTCGGCAAAGAACTGTCCAGGGCCTGCCCCTGGACAGGCCTTTGCCGAGTGCCTTGGACCAACACTCGGCAAAGGCTTGAGTCTTTGCCGAGTGTGACTCTCGGCAAAGGATTGTTAGGGGCGGGCCCCTGGACATGTCTTTGCCGAGTGCCGCACTCGGCAAAGGCTTAGGTCTTTGCCGAGAGTCGCACTCGGCAAAGACCTGTCCAGGGGCCCGCCCCTAACAATCCTTTGCCGAGAGTCACACTCGGCAAAGACTCAAGCCTTTGCCGAGTGTTGGTCCAAGGCACTCGGCAAAGGCCTGTCCAGGGGCAGGCCCTGGACAGTTCTTTGCCGAGTGTATGGGCTTTAACACTCGGCAAAGGAGCCGATATCTATACAAGTATATCAAAGAAAGATTGTCATACCCATGGATCAAGATAGATATGCATCTACTTGCAAAGAAAACAAACTTACCCTCTCTTTGTTGATCTTGAGCTCATTTAGTTCTTGCTGAAGAAACCCATTCCGCTTGTTTTCATCTAAAATGCGGAAACTGGAAATTTAGGTGAATACAGCAAAGTAAATTTTAATATTGGCTGCTGACTGTTTAAAGATATAACAGATTGGACCTTGTCAAACATACCATCTAGCTTCCTTTCTATTTCAGTTTCTTTCTTGGACTTATTGCTGAGTTGTTGTTTCAATTGTTTGATCTCATTTTCAAGACTAGTCTGCTTGATAGCAAAGGATGCTCTCTCTTCCTCCAACACATTGCCCTGCAGCATGATCAGATGTCAATAAAGAGCAGTAGTAGTTATTAAACATTAAATGCAGGGTTCCTTTGAATGTAATAAGCAATGTCTATGAGATGAAAATTGTTCTTCTTAACACTTAAATGTAGGACAAAAGGAATCTTGTCAGCAACTTCCAAATAGGGTCAGGTTGTGAAGACAAGACAAGCTATGAAATTACAAAATAGCTTATGCTGCAATGAATATGCTTCTAAGTTGTAACTACCTTATTATGCCCTGTCACCGAATGCAGACCATTTGGCTGGATACCATGAGAAGAACCACTGACATATCCATTCTGCTTGATGACGTTCAATGAATTTTCCTGAACCGCATTCCTTTGAGCTCTGGGTGATCTTTCCAAAGTACCCTGTGAGATTTGAAGAATGTATCATAGTGGCATATATTACATAATATATGATAAATAGTAACTCTAAGAAAGTGAATAAAACACCCAATTACATTAGAATTGGCTGAAACTGCCTTACAGCTCTCCAAATTTCTTTTGAGAGACCCGTTTTCTTCACGAAGTTTTCCCAGTTGTTCCTATGAAAACATATACACCCAAATGTAAGAAAGCTTGTAAACCACATAAAATCAGTACAATTATTAATGTTTCACTCTGCTGCTCACAGATTAACCGCAATTCTTCAATGAGTTTACTATCTTCGTCCATCTTTTCTTGGTCCTCAATGTCCTAATGAACAAAAATTTGTCTGTCATATTGTTTCTTTAAATAGCTTATCACATTTTGCACAAGATATTGCACATAATTGTGTTTAGATAGTAGAAATGAAGCAAGCACTACCTGCTCTGCCTTATATCACAGTAGGAAAGAAATGAAAGAAAATTACAGGATAAGAACACCTAGTTACCTTATCTAACAAATGCTGCTTCAGCCGAGTCAAATCCTGCACTGCTTTCTCTCTTTCACGGGAAGCGTCCTGTAATGCTCTTTTCAACGAATCCATTTCTTCCTTAACCTTCACAGTGGAACTACAAGCACATCAGTACATTTATTCTCTTTGCCGTTTAGTGGGAAACCAGTACTGTGCACTAGAAAGCACTGTATTGTTGGCCTATAACTTAACAAGTAATCGATAGTGAAATGTAATTTTTTTTCTCTCAAGCCTTTGCCGAGTGCAACCCTCGGTAAAGACTCTGTCCAGGCGCCGTTCGCGGCCGTCTGTTAGTGCTTTATTTTACCGAGTGTCGGCTTTAGCACTCGACAAAGCCTTTGCCGAGTGTCCGATAAAAGACACTCGGCAAAGGGCTTATTTGCCGACACGAGCTATGCCGTAAGCCCTTTGCCGAGTGTATACAAGCCTTTGCCGAGTGCTTGCGGCACTCGGCAAATATGGGGTTTCCCGTAGTGACTTGCAGGACTTTACACAAGAATTTGCAACCTATAGTTATTTGCTTGTGCAATGGAGCAAACGGCAACTGATTGGACAACTGAAGATGATCCAGAGCCTCACAGGCTGTCATCGGTACTGTTCTGGTCTCCTCATCTGCAAAATTTCAGTCTTTTTCTTGAGCCAGAATAATTCGAGGAGCTGCAATCACAAAACTATCATAATCCATAAGAGGAAACGTGCATGAATGGTCGTTGGATGCACTACTGCACCCAAGTCAGCTGCAGCTCCATACTTCTCCATTGGCAACTTGGATTTTGAGGCAAGGAATCCAGATTGTCCATGTCGATTTCATATACGAATTGTCAGTATGGTGAACATTGCCGAAAGTAGGGACAGCAGATATCCATCTCTATCTAATTATAAAGCAAGGATTGTTTCCGCGGTACGTCATAATTTTACAAATAACCCCTTAATATATTCTCTAATTACGAAGCCAGATATAATCCTTCCTTCGTTTGTCCATCAGATCCTGCTCCATCGTTGGTTGCGACTCCAACTAGGCCACTGTCCAAGGCCAGCACCTCCCGACCTCCGTCCGCGAAACGATTCTGTCTCTATCTCTACTAGCTGTGACTTGACCGAGCCGGACTCGATGTCGCTACCGTAAACGAGCTCTTGAAGTGCATGCCAAGGAGCTTCACGGTCACGGCAATAAAACTGATTCCACGCCCCCTGCAATGCCAAAGATCCATGGAGTGTGGCTTCCTCAGTTTTTAGAGCACCTGACGTACATCTTGCCCGTGTTCTTGTCTTGCAAAACATCGAGACCAAATCTGCAGGTGCTCAACCTCAACGGTAGCCTGCACAGGAAAGAGATTACAATCCGGAGCCAGGAACCACGGCAGCGGGGGTTGACCTGGACAACCGTGGTGGCTGTGCAGCGAGCAGATCAGGCAAGGGCCTTGGAGCAGGCAGTGGCAGCAAAAACCAGTGTTAACCATCGGCGTCCGATAAGCACATGCCCAGCAGAACGTCCACCTGGAAAACTCAGCCTCCAGCAGAATCACCATCGCCTAGCCATCGAACACCCTGCGCTGGTCATCTTCGTTCTCAAACCGTGTTGCCCCATCGCTGCACCGCATGCATGGTCGGGCAGCGTTGGCCTCTGCCCAGCCAACAGGTCTGACACTAAGACACTTGCTCTGTGCTAGCTGCTTGGT
>OAMR01000887.1:313403-334180 GCA_900205405.1 Echinochloa crus-galli
CACTACAAGAATAACTCACATCCGCACCCCTCATATGCCTCGGTGCACTTAAGATCCGGTGCTAATGTAACGTTAGCACCGGGTGCGAAATTGGGGCGTCATCGGGAACCCTTTAGCACCGGTTGGTGTTACCAACCGGTGCTAAAAGGGACCCTTTAGCACCGGTTGGTGTTACGACCCGGTGCTAAAAGACCTTTAGCACCGGGGTTTGCCACCTGCATAAAAAGAATATGCCTTAGCAATGTCAATTAGGCACCATGAAAGTATGCCGGCACACAATATTTAGGCATTCATGAATTTAATGAAAAGAAATAAGAGGGATAACCAAAGTAAGTAGGGCAATATGCAAACCCACACTTATTTTCGATACAAATAATAACTCGGGCAATACTTGCTCAAGCATTTATGAAGTATGCTCCATTTTTTACCTTTAATGACTCTGATAGTTTAGACATTTCTTCCCTAGCAACAGCTAAATCGCCTCCAAGCCGTTCCTACATACATATTAAAGACCATAATCAATCTGAAACTTTGCAAATTAGTAAGTTTCAAACAAAGAATACTCTTAAGAATTCAATCACCTTGGCTTCACTCTCAGCATAGTACTGTCCAAGGGCAGTCTGCAGATTTAGCAGCTCCACATTTTTTGATTCGAGTGCATTCATACAGCTAGCAAGCTTGTACTTCAAATCTTCCATCTGTTCATTTGACCTCTGGTGCTCTTCATTTATGATTCTTTTGCTCTCCTCTTGCTTTGCTATCTCAACCTTTAAAGCCCTCTCTAACTGCATTATATGAGCCCTCTGCTGCTCACAGATTAACCGCAATTCTTCAATGAGTTTACTATCTTCGTCCATCTTTTCTTGGTCCTCAATGTCCTAATGAACAAAAATTTGTCTGTCATATTGTTTCTTTAAATAGCTTATCACATTTTGCACAAGATATTGCACATAATTGTGTTTAGATAGTAGAAATGAAGCAAGCACCACCTGCTCTGCCTTATATCACAGTAGGAAAGAAATGAAAGAAAAATACAGGATAAGAATACCTAGTTACCTTATCTAACAAATGCTGCTTCAGCCGAGCCAAATCCTGCACTGCTTTCTCTCTCTCACGGGAAGCATCATGTAATGCTCTTTTCAACGAATCCATTTCTTCCTTAACCTTCACAGTGGAACTACAAGCACATCAGTACATTTATTCTCTTTGCCGTTTAGTGGGATAACCAGTACTGTGCACTAGAAAGCACTGTATTGTTGGCCTATAACTTAACAAGTAATCGATAGTGAAATGTAATTTTTTTTTCTCTTCGCCATTTAGTGGGATAACCGGTACAATGCACTACAAAGCATTTTATTGTTGGGCTATAACTCTTAGCCAGAAAGTAATATATTGTGAAATTCACAAAATAAGTGTGAAGTGATACTGATAGTTTTAGGAAGAGTCTTACTAGCAAAATCTGTAGAATGTTTCATTCAGAATATTAATAAACTTATATTATATGCATTGAGGCCTTAATTTAATAATTGACGTCGACTTCCAAAAAATCAAAATAATAAATATTGTTGCCATTGAACCAAAAAAAGACCAACATATTATATATTCTAGAGTCATCGGTTACTATACAAATTATATATACAAGGGACATCTTTAGAGCAAGACTGTACCTTTTCCGAGTCAGGAATCTTGTTATCTGATGTGCTGTCAGCAGTGTTTTGAGAGGTACTCTTCATACTCTTGAGATCTGCTTCAAGCCTGGCTCTCTCTATCTGCAGAAAGAAACTTCCTTGTTTTCAAAATCTTTGCCATAGGATCCTTGCATTTGCAATGTTAGTATAGGAGCATTAAAAGTCTGCAGAAGATGGACAAACTATTGAGACCTTTAGGTCTGAGTTCTCCTTCTGTAGAGCCATCAACATATTCCTTAGGCTCTGAAGTGATCCATCTGATACGTGCTCCTTGTCCCTTCTGCTCAACTCATCTTGCACACGTCTCAACTCTGATTTCTTCTCATTCAGTTCCTTATGAAGCTCTTCCATGCTAGCCGATATCTATATAAGTATATCAAAGAAAGATTGTCATTACCCATGGATCAAGATAGATATGCATCTACTTGCAAAGAAAACAAACTTACCCTCTCTTTGTTGATCTTGAGCTCATTTAGTTCTTGCTGAAGAAACCCATTCCGCTTGTTTTCATCTAAAATGCGGAAACTGGAAATTTAGGTGAATACAGCAAAGTAAATTTTAATATTGGCTGCTGACTGTTTAAAGATACAACAAATTGGACCTTGTCAAACATACCATCTAGCTTCCTTTCTATTTCAGTTTCTTTCTTGGACTTATTGCTGAGTTGTTGTTTCAATTGTTTGATCTCATTTTCAAGACTAGTCTGCTTGATAGCAAAGGATGCTCTCTCTTCCTCCAACACATTGCCCTGCAGCATGATCAGATGTCAATAAAGAGCAGTAGTAGTTATTAAACATTAAATGCAGGGTTCCTTTGAATGTAATAAGCAATGTCTATGAGATGAAAATTGTTCTTCTTAACACTTAAATGTAGGACAAAAGGAATCTTGTCAGCAACTTCCAAATAGGGTCAGGTTGTGAAGACAAGACACGCTATGAAATTACAAAATAGCTTATGCTGAAATGAATATGCTTCTAAGTTGTAACTACCTTATTATGCCCTGTCACCAAATGCAGACCATTTGGCTGGATACCATGAGAAGAACCACTGACATATCCATTCTGCTTGATGACGTTCAATGAATTTTCCTGAACCGCATTCCTTTGAGCTCTGGGTGATCTTTCCAAAGTACCCTGTGAGATTTGAAGAATGTATCATAGTGGCATATATTACATAATATATGATAAATAGTAACTCTAAGAAAGTGAATAAAACACCCAATTACATTAGAATTGGCTGAAACTGCCTTACAGCTCTCCAAATTTCTTTTGAGAGACCCGTTTTCTTCACGAAGTTTTCCCAGTTGTTCTTATGAAAACATATACACCCAAATGTAAGAAAGCTTGTAAACCACATAAAATCAGTACAATTATTAATGTTTCAACTGGCACCATACAATGATAAATACATTTTTATGATTTGCTAAACTAGTTGAAAATGATTTTGGCATTGAAAATAATGTATCCAGTAAAACCAGTCTGGCAAGCAGATACACAGAAAAGGGAGAAACAGATAGACTTTAAAGAACACATACCTCTTTTTCCTTTAGCATCGCAGCATAATTGAATGATAATGCCTTTATTTCAGCCTCTGAAGCTTGAAGCTTTTGGATGTCCTCCCTGAGTCTAGAAATCTGCAATGGAAAATACAATTACATCAATTCAAGCTGCAATGATTACATTATTTCCGAATTTATCATACAGAAAGGAACAGGAAGGCCTGCTCTTAGGTCTAGTAGAACCTCAAGCAACATATACCAAATAATAATTCGCTTTGCACTACATATTTAGAGAGAACTGGATACTCAGTAGTATCGACAGCCAATCAACAAAAATCTATACCAACATATATCAACGAGTCCTGCCAAAATATCATGACTAACCACTCCTACTTTTACTGTACAACTACCATTTTTACCCTTGCGACAGTACTAAGGAGTTTAATCTCATTGGTTTTAGCAATCTACTACAATAACTACTCGACTTGACATGATTCGCAACATTTCTATGCTAAGTAGAAATAGAAAACTAAGATGCCAGCATTCTACCAGCTTAGAGAGAAGTTGTGGCGACACCATAAATCTACAGGCCATTGCTTGGTTGGCGAGGCAGTTTAGCCGTTCAGGCAAGCCACACGATTTACACCACAAATCAACCAGCTACCAAGTAGATGCATTGTCAGCGACCCCCGTGAACTTATGCACTCTAACTCGAACCACATTAATCACCCAACCAATCAATTGGAGGCAAACGATAATTTAACCTTAACCTATCCCTCACCTCCTCTCTATCGACACCCCCTTAAACCCAGACATTGAGAACTCAAATGTAGTACGGAGTATTCCCTTTACTTCAAGAGCCAGCTTAACAATGCGAGCTGCCCTCTGATACACCGGCTATGCGTGTCAGCTGGGGATTCATAGTATTGACTGGCAACTGCCAAATGTCTTGCTTCGGATCCCGCCAAGAAGCCCGAAGCACCGGAGCCTATACGAACCAATTCGAAAGGAAATTTTACCTCGTCAGGCTCGGCAGGGTCGGAGCCGCCGGTGCCAGCGCTGGGGCTGGGGCGGGAGTACCGTCGGCGCGTCCCCGACGACGGCGGTGTGGCGGAGAGTTCCCCATCCCTCGCGGCCGCCGGGGCCGATGGCGCGGGGACCTCGTCGGCCGCGGCGTCGTCGACCTCGACGGCGACACGCGACGGCAACGCGGGACGAAGGCAAGTGTTTTCCCCCTTTTTTGTTTCTTTTTTTTTGTGTTTTCGATTTCGATGCTTCCGTATAAATTTTCCGTTTCTTTCTGGTTTGACTTTGTGGCGCGTGCTGCACTCGTACGGCAGGGTGGATCTCGAGTCTGGACGGTGCTCACGACCTGCACCTTGTTAGATCAGAATTTATCCTACCACTACAAGAATAACTCACATCCGCACCCCTCATATGCCTCGGTGCACTCAAAATCCGGTGCTAATGTAACGTTAGCACCGGGTGCGAAATTGGGGCGCCCTCGGGAACCCTTTAGCACCGGGTGGTATTACGACCCGGTGCTAAAAGTCCCCTTTAGCACCGGTTGGTGTTACAACCCGGTGCTAAAGGGTCCCCCTCCTTTAGCACCGGGCGGTATTACGACCCTGTGCTTTGTAGGTGAGATGGTTAGGTGGGTACGCGTGAGCCAAGAGGTCATGAGTTCGAATCCCCGCAGCAACACACATATTTTTTGGCAAATAGACACACCTTTAGCACCGGTTATTTAACCCGGTGCTAAAGGTGGATACCTTTAGCCTCGGAAACATAGCACCGGGTGGGAAACCCGGTGCTAAAGGGCTTTCCCACCCGGTGCTAAAGGGCTTTCCCACCCGGTGCAGATAGCAACGATTCTGGTAGTGTACAGTCTAAGAATTTACAAATTGGCAAATGGAATAGTTGTTTTTTACCCTCCATTGTAGATTACAGTGTATTTCAGATTTATGCCTAAAAAGGATTTATGTTAATAAACTACTCCATCGGCTGTAAATTATAATCTAATTTAGGATTTTTAGATAAATGATATTTGCTATATATTTAGATACAGTATATATATATATAGATAAAAACTAAAATATATACTATAATTTAAAATGGAGGGAGTAGTATAGACACACATATGGTGCGCATACGGTATCAAAAAATTATTAACCAACTTGAGATTCTTTGAAAATTTGGGTATTAAAAACTTCATCAACCAGCAACTTTTGATAATGATCGAATATGACATGAAGAGACAAAACTTTGAGGCCTTAAATCTGGCCCTATCAACTACTTGACCATACACGTCACAAATAGCTAACTGATAGATCACTTCTCCATTGATCCTACTTTCTATCCACACTCTATCTTAGATTTTTCTAGAGCTCACATGCTAACCTTTTTTAGTAACTAAGAAGATCTATCCGCATCCCCGACCTCCTCGTGTGAGCGGCGCACGAGCATATTTGTCCTTTTGGTTTGCTGGTGAAAATTCTAATCGTCTTTGGACCGACACAGGCGTCGTACCCTTCCTGAAAGTGTCGTCGTGTATGTAGACTACATGCTACCCGTTTACCTTGACCCTCACTCATTTTGGCATTGGAGGTGATTAGGCATAGTGGTGTCCTTGTTTCTAGCATGGTCTTCTTCATGTCGCTCGAATAGATCTTGGTGTTTAGTGGATTTTTATTTTCTTCTATTCTCGGTTGGGTGGCTCGCCTCGCAGGTTCTTTTTCCACGGGAGCAAAGATCTTTATAGCACTCCCTCTGACAAATGTTAGACTTGTTGCACGTGGATTAATAAATAGACCAAATGACCTTGGTGTCCTTGCCCGGCTTTTTCATTAGTTCTGAGAGTAGATCGGGTATTTATTAAAAAAAGTGATAAAAGATGCGTACAAGTTCTACGATGATTCCCAATTAGGAAAAATGTTTACAAGGCTAAATCAACCTGTCTTTGGAATTAGAGAAGTATATATACAGTTTGCCATGTCACGAGAATTAACAGGTGTTGATCGAGGCTGCAATTGCTCTGCAAAATTGGATAAGGCCTCAAAGAAAACAAGGATGAAAATTTGACGCCTTCAAAATTTCGTTATCTGTATATAATTTGTTTCATGTCTAGTACATCCGTTTTCGCATAAAGTTCTCCTCCGGCTAAAAAGGAACTTGTCACTTTGAACTCCCAATGCCCATTATGTGTCTTGAATGCTGTCTTGTACTCATCCTCTTGCAGCAACCTGACTTGGTGATATCCGGAGCGGAGGTCAAGTTTGTTAAACCATACTGCTCCATGTAATTCATCTAACAGTTTCTCCACTATTGGCAAGGGGTACTTGTTTTTTTCACTATGATAACATTCAACTATACGTAGTGGACACAAAACCTCCATGTGCCATCCTTCTTTGTCACCAACGAGACAGGAGATGCAAAGGGACTCACACTTGGTTGGATAATGCCATGCTGTAGCATCACTTTTAGCTGTCTTTCAATCTCATCCTTCTGAGCAGGATTGTATCTGTATGGTGTTATGTTCACTGGAGGAGCACCTTGTATCAGTGGTATAGCATGGTCAAATTGCCTACTGGGAGGCAGTGAATTGGACTCTTTGAATATGGCGGCATTCTTCTGAATGAGCTCTTGAATTTGAGGTGGGTCTGCACTTATGACTCTGCTGTTTTGAAAGGAGACAGCTGAATGAGTTGTGAAACTGCCCCTTTTCTGACCAGCCATTTCAGTTTCTTGACAGTCACCTTCTTACAGTGGCTTGTATAGTCTTTAACTCCTCTGAGTGTAATCCTCTAACCATTGTATGTGAATCTGATCCTTTTCCTCTGCCAATGGACCCACATGGGGCGTGAGTCTCCAACCAGTCCATGCCCAAAATCATATCATAAGAACCCAATGGTAATACTTTGGTATCAGATGTAAATGCCTGCCCCTGTGTCCACCATGTTGCTTGAGACACCATCTTGTCACATGTGAGTTTAGCACCACCAGCCACTGTGACTTGAATGGGGTTAATGCTCTTGGTTGTCAGCTTCAGATGTGCTACCAAAGCTTTATCAGTGAATGTGCCAAAACTTCCTGAGTCGACCAAAATCCATATCTCCTGATATTGCAAAGGACCTTAGAGTCTAATAGTTTTCTTCCCTTGAGTTCCTTGTGTTGCCCAGATTGATAAAGCCAATATTTCTTCATCACTTTCTTGGCTTGCCTTGTTACTTTCTTTGTCACTATCCTCTAGCTGCATTAACTCCATAAGTCCCTCCATCAGGTGTCTAGATGAAGGTTGACTTGCTTGGGGCATCTGTATTATGGACTATAAGGCTCTCCACATTTCATACACTGCCCATTAGCCCTTCTTTTTGCCCTGAGAGCTTCAAACTTGGAATCCCATCTCGGTTTTGTATTCTTGTCAGTATTGCTGACTTCAGTAGGTGTGGTGCCCAGTATGCCATTTGCTGATGTAGCAGAGGCATGTGGCACAAGAGATTTACTTTGAAACTTGTTAGAATCTTTTGATGTGCTTGGATATCTTCTACTAGCAGCTTCCAGCATATCCTCCTGCATGAGAGCCAATGACAACGCGGCATCAACTGTTCTAGGCCAATGGAGCACAATTGCATTGCAAATGTTATATTTTAGGCCATTCAAAAACTGTTGAACCAGAAAAATGTGATCAACTTCCTTGTTATGCACCAGAATTTTATGTTTAGCATCCTCAAACCAAGATGCATACTCAAAGGACATCAGAGGTTTGTCTGAGGATCATGAATTCTATCATATAGTTTTGGTATAGGTTTGATGAGGACATCACCACGTTGGAGGACATACACGAGTCGACTTCGTTTCCACGCTACAAGTCATCGCCACGTCGGGCAGCAACTTCGGTTCGGATTCAGCCGACATGCCTGAAGTCAAACTGAACATTCTCCCTCATACGGTGTCCAATCATGGTGTTCTTAGATGCGTTGGAACCGTGACGACGAGACTCTTCTTTTGGTTCTGGTCTTACCTCCAGAAGATTCGTGGATCATGCTGTGTGACCACGAAAAGGTGCTGCGACACATGTTTTGGGCCTTTTCAGGCTTTGTATCGTGTCGGGCCTTCGGCCCATGTCGTGGGCGCGGTGCCCCAAACCCTAGCTCGCCCCCACAACATTAAATTCAGTAGCCGCCGTCGTTTAGAGTCGTGTTTTGCTTAGATTATTCTGTCAAGAACAGTTTCGCCGTCTATCAGTTTGTAAAACCCCAACTTTCGATCTTAATCATACATCTGTAGAGTCACTTCAGTTTGAGCTGCGTTCTTTCGAGTTCTTGCTTGTGTTCTTCGTTTCACAGGAAGGGATTAGCCTTCTCGGCGAGGTCAACTGGGTTGTGACACGGTTCATAACCAGAGGAGTCGTGGTGCTAAGATTGCGGGGTTCGAGTCGCTGACTTGAAGCCAGATCATTGTGTTGCGCTCCGCCCAAAACGACTTATCCTTCACCTGACGGAAGATCGGGCCATCCCGTCCCCATCAAGGTTTATGCCAAATTTTTGCTCTATTGCTATGCACAGTTCTGGCCAACTCTCCTCTGAGTGATGTGCTTCATAGGATTGGAGCCAAAGTTCAGTTACCAGTGAAATTGATTGTGGCAAATGGTACCCAAAGGTGGAATGGAACATTATTATAAATGGCAAAATACTTCTCACATTTTTCTCTCCACACTCTAGGGTGCTCACCATGAAACTTGGGAAGGTCAAGTCTGGGAATTTTGTAATCTCTGTGTTCGTGATGACATGCAAGGGTGTGGATTTTCTCACTGGACTCAGGTGATTCGATCTCAAATGTAGAGTTCTTGTGAAATCAAGACTCACCCTTGACCAGGGCGTGCTGGGTGGTCAGGGACCCCTCAGGCGCACCCTGGTGACTTGATGCCACATGGTGGCCATTGGCCCGTCCCCTTCCTCGCGCGGCGGGACCTTCGGCAGATCAACTAGTGTAGCTGCCTCTAACACCTTCATGCACGGTGTGAGACTCTCAATTTCCTTGATGAGGTTGATGGCGATATTGTCAGCGGAGTCGATCTTAACATTGAGCGTGTCGACGATCGTCGTTAACTTCAGTTCTCTAGATTGAAGGGCCTTGACTTCTTGGAGTAGAAGATCCAACTTGTCTTTGGCGAGTATCATCCTTGCGGTGAGGGTAGGAGCTTTCTTCCCGTGTTGGCGATGCTTGGGTGGAGGTGGCGGCGGCAGTGGTGGTGGGCTAGGGTTTGGTGATGCGGGCGGATTGGGATTGGGTTTGGCAGTAGCAGACGCCAGGATCAACTCCCTAGTACCACAAGGTCATTCCACACCGGGGATTACAGGTTTTGTGAGCGAATTGGACAAAAATTTTCCTTCGATTCGGTCCCAATTCGCATACCGGCTTTGGCGGGACTCGAGGGATTTGGTGAGAGATATACCTCTGGTACCAAATATCACGATCCTAGAATGGATCCGATGGATAACCGGAAGGTTGGCCCGGTATCGCGCCGACCGGAGGAGAGCGGCGGTGCCATCTCGAGCAGAGGAGGAAGAAGATTAGTGTTTAGGGTTACGTTGTTCCATATAGTCACCGGATACATTGGCCCGTTGGCCCACTCGGCATAAAGCCCACTAACCTATTACATGGCCCTAGGCCTAGTAGCGGTCATGACAGAACCCTATTTTAGAGTAGGTTCTGATGGACAAAAATGATACCTGATCCCTAAACCTAACAAGTACTGGCCCACGGTGCATTTGCCTCTTACTAGGAAAAATTTAACCCAACAGTCAACTTTGAAGAAAATATCACTGATTTATTGTTGATTGTTGACGTATTTGGAGCATTTTATAATATCCCTAATTTTTCCAGTAATTCAGCAGCTCGCTCGTGAACTAACAAATATGTCATTTATGCTCAACGATATGAATCCAACTTGGGCAAGCAACAATGCCATCGTCATCGATCGGAGCAACACTCTCATACCTGTTCAGCAGCTAATGAATGCTTTTCTTGACAATCTCTATGCTTCTTTAATTCACCACCACGCACCTGGACATGGAACATCATTACATCAACCATGCATGCACTGTACGTATTTGTAAATATAAATAATAGTATAGTAAGCAAGATTAAGCTTGTGCGTAAAGCATCTATATGCAATCGGAACATCAAATTAAACATCAATTTTTACATATGTTTTATCATCTTTCTTCTGTTTAATATGTTGAGGCTGGATCTCTAAACCTGTAGCCTGACTAGTGACTATTTCGATTATTTTAATACGAACAACGAGTGAGGTTTCGTGAGCCTTCAACGATCTGGCAGCTGATGTAGTAGCAAGTCCAATCGTCAATCATGCCAGCAGCCACACTGCCACAGCGAGCCTATTGCAGACTCCACTCTAAGTGCAAGGTGCTAATCTTAGCATTAGCAACACCTAGAGTGCTAGGATGGAATGGGTATACAATCCTTGCATAGTTGCATTTCAGGATCTTGTGACCTGATTCCTAATGCCTCCCAGACTCAAGAGTCTTACTCGTTTCTGTATGCAGAGATCCATATATAGCTTGCGTACAAGATTATCTCTTGTAGCACTCAGTGTGCGGTGACCTTTTGTTTTTTTTCTGAAATACTATCAATTACGTATATTGAATGAGAGCACATGGTTTGCCTTGTGGTAGTAAGTTTAACCTCTCTTTCGTAGGGAGTATTTCTAAAGTGCAAATTATCATTTAGGCCTTGTTCGTTTAATCCCCAAGTGAAAGGGATTCTCAATCCCCTTCATTCCCTCCCTCCATGGGTTTAACCGAATAAGCCCTTATGGAACTTTAACTTCCGGTCGGTCATAGACATTGACACGTGCCTGTCCCCCGTGTTGCCTGGTAGGCGACTCGGGTGGAACTCGCCTCCACGCGGGTGCTGGCAAGCGCCGCCAGGTCTGGCCCTCGTCTTCCCTCGTCCCGGGCCTCCTAGCCGATGGCGAGGGGAGCGGGATCCATCCTTTAGTAGATCGAGTCCTAATCGAGTCCTTCTAGGTCTAGGGTTTGCTCGCCGCCGATGTTCGGCGGTGGAGGTAGGTTTTGCTGGAGGAGCATGTGTCGGACCTTAGGACCGGCAATCCACCTGGGGGTACCCGAGTGGTTGATTTGTAGGAAGGGCGATTGATGAACTAGTGACTTGATGGTACACAGGAGGCACTGATTTAGACAGGTTCGGGCTACCCGGAGGTATAATACCCTACGTCCTGTGTCGGTGGCGGTGTTTGTATTGCTTGTACCCGGCTAAGCTTCAGGAAGCTAGCACGAGCGTATGGTTTACAGGATGTGTTGTAAGATGTCCCTCATGGGGGTTCCCTAGGCCGCTTTATATAGGGTAGCGGTGTGCGGCGCCCAGCCCCCGAGCATGCGAGTTTCCATCTAAACCTACTTGACTCCGACCAGGACTCTAGTCCAGGTCGGTTAGCAACCGGAATATCCCGGATATCCGGTCGGGCCGCCCGCCGGGTCTTCATCAACTTGTCCGTCAAGTCAGGGAGCCCGCATGGGCCGCGTAGGGGTCGGCCACGGGCCTGTCAGAGGTGGGCCTGGCCGCGTGTCTGGTCTGACAGTGGGCCCAGGGGTACCCATATCCCACAAGCCCCGAGCAACGTGCAGGCGCGTGCGACTGCTTGACGAAGTGCCGAGGCCAATGAGGTCGGCTGAAGGTGCTTCAACATGTAGTCGGCACAAGGGTGGACGGTGCTAAAAAAAGAGAACACCCAACTTCGACGCCGAGTCCTTCGAGGTAGTCGACCGGTCCTCATGAGGGCCGAGTACAGGGCAACGATTAGGAGCACTGTACATACAGTAGCCCCCGAGCGTTGGGTTGGTTAGTATAAGCGAGCCAAGGCTCAAAAAATTACCTAGACAACATGTTGCCCAGGGATTGGTGAAGGCATGCTACCACCAAGAGAGCTTTCCGAGTTGTGGGGCTTACTCAGTCAAATTGGCTGAGCTCTGGATGGGTGAGGGCATGCTGCCACCAAGGACGGGGCCAAATTTACTAACACCCGTGACGCAACAGTATGTTGATAAGGATGGACCGAGCCGGCCCGGACAAAAGCTGTCGTTACTGGCTATGCGGGAATCCCGCTGATGAGCATGCTCAGTCAAGGGCAGTGATGACAGCCCGCCCAAGGAAAAGGCGAAACTCATGCGCATCCTTTCCCAGGCACTTTGATGACTCACGGGCCACCGGATCCACGACCCCACGACGTCTATAAATAGATACTTCAGCGTAGTTCACCACCAGAGTGCCTTGTAGATGTTAGCCACCATGCAGATCTTGAAAGTCCTTCTTCCTGAGAGAGTTGTAGACGAGGGTAGAATAAGGCAGGGTGCATGCCTTGGCGTTCGCCATTGATGCCAGAAGAAAATCGTCGAAGAGTGGTGCAAACGCTACGGGAAAGGAGCCGGACATCGCGCTTCTGATAGGCAGGAGAGGTGCCTATTTCTTGGTGAGACCGGATGAAGAGGCTACGGTAAGTCTTCTCTTCGTCGGGAGACCAACGAATGACGCCGAACTGACGGCTGATTTTGCGGGCCCATCAAGGACGAGCGAGCGCGACCTGAGCCTGGGCTTAGGAGTGCTGATGCCGCGTCCTTACTCCTCTTCAGCAATACAGCCGCAAGGTCCTTCAGTTGGTGTGATGCCACAAGAAAATCATCGAGAAAGCTGTGGACACTGCTTGCGGTGATTGTGTGCTGACCACCTAACTGAAGTGGTTCAAGAGCCTAATAGTAGGGGGCTCATATCGTTTTAGCTTGAAATGGCCTTTGGCCAAATGTACTTCGTCTTTGTAAACTTTGCGAGTCGCAAAATGTTAATATGAACATGTTCTTTTGGTGGTGGTGAACTGTGTCCGACCACCTAGGTGGACCATCATCTGCCGTGTAGATATATTAGAGCCTGTCCGATGCCCAGCCCCCGAGTCTGCGAGGAACTTGGCTTGGTCCTCTTGGAACGCGCCAAGTCGTAGTCCGGCGCCCAGCCCCCGAGCTTGCGAGAGACTTGGCTTGGTCCTCTTGGAACGCGCCGAGTCGCAGTCCGGCGCCCAGCCCCCGAGCTTGCGAGGGACTTGGCCTGGTTCTCTTGGAACGCGCCGAGTCATAGTCCGGCGCCCAGCCCCCGAGCTTGCGAGGGACTTGGCCTGGTTCTCTTGGAACGCGCCGAGTCATAGTCCGGCGCCCAGCTCCCGAGCATGCGAGAGACTTGTCTTGGTCCTCTTGGAACGCGCCGAGTCATAGTCCGGCGCCCAGCCCCCGAGCTTGCGAGGGACTTGGCTTGGTCCTCTGGGAACGCGCCGAGTCATAGTCCGGCGCCCCGCCCCCGAGCTTGCGAGGGACTGGGCCTGGTTCTCTTGGAGCGCGCCGAGTCATAGTCCGGCGCCCCGCCCCCGAGCTTGCGAGGGACTGGGCCTGGTTCTCTTGGAACGCGCCGAGTCATAGTCCGGCGCCCAGCCCCCGAGCATGCGAGGGACTTGGCTTGGTCCTCTTGGAATGCGCCGAGTCGTAGTCCGGCGCCCAGCTCCCGAGCATGCGAGAGACTTGGCTTGGTCCTCTTGGAACGCGCCGAGTCATAGTCCGGCGCCCAGCCCCCGAGCTTGCGAGGGACTTGGCCTGGTTCTCTTGGAACGCGCCGAGTCGTAGTCCGGCGCCCAGCCCTCGAGCTTGCGAGGGACTTGGCTTGGTTCTCTTGGAACGCGCCGAGTCGAGAACGCGCCGGGTCATTTGAAATGGAAGCATATCCACTCCGTCAATTTCGGATCCGGCGGATACCGTATCGCCAATCCCGCGGTTTCCGTCCGTTAGTTTCGGAGCCGTTAGGTTAAGGCGACGCCTTGCTATAAATGCGCGACCAAGGACGCCGTCGTCGTCATCCCCCGTTGCGCCGCACCCTTCGTCTTCCTCGCCCTGCTTTCCCTCAGCCCACCGCTTGCCAAGCGCGTTTTCCGAGGCCGTCGAGCGTTTTCGCCCCTACTTCATCCGTTCCCTTCCTTCTTCCACCAAGCATAGCCATGGCTGATGATGCTGCTAAGCGCGCCGCTCTGGAGGCTCTGGCGGCGGCTGGGGTGCCGCTGGAGGCCGAGCAGGAGGCGGCCTGGGGGAAGACCAAGATGACAATGGAGCGGCTGGAGGATCTGGTGAACCGCGGTGTGCTCCCCGCGAAGGAGACCTTGGCGTGGAGGCTGCCGGGGAAGGAGAAGAGGCCATTCGAGAACACCGGTGAGGTGGCCGTCTTTGCGCATTTTGTGGAGCGTGGATTCAGCACACCGTCCGGCGATTTCTTCCGCGGGCTACTGCATTACTATGGTCTGGAGCTGTCTCATCTTAATCCCAATGGGATTTTTGATATTTCGTTCTTCATCTACTTCTGTGAGGCTTTTCTTGGAATTGCCCCCCATTTCCATCTCTGGCGGTACTTGTACTGCGTCAAGCGCATCGGGTCTGGGGCCAAGGGAGATGGTCCTACTCGGATTACCGGCGGGGCTGGCATTGCGCTGCGCATGGGTAGGCAGAAGGATTACTTCGATCTGCAACTGCTTGACTGCCATAAGGAATGGCGCCGCGACTGGTTCTACATGGTGGACCAGCCGCCTTTTCTGCCGAGTAGGACTGGTGTGGCGCCAAAGGAGCGGGAGTCCTGGCGCGATCTTCCAGTCGGGGCGAATGCAATGACATCCCCGAGCTTATGTCGATGATTTCCGGCGTAAAGCAGAGGGGATTGACCGCCATGGCCGTTACTGTGTCGTTCGTGGCCCGGAATTCAGCCGATCAAGGACCGAGTCCACCCGGCGTTCGAGTTCTCGGGTCGCCTGGACCCAGCTCGGGAGACGTCTCGGGGGTTCGACTCGAACGAATTCCTGCGGCGCGTGGGGACGATGATGAAGGGTGAGGTGAACAATCTCAATGCACCGCGTCCTTTTGCGCTCAAGAACCCTCCTCCTGCGGTAAGGTTTCCATGCTGAGTACTTGTTCCTTGTTTTGGTGCTGAGCGCGCCGCTCTGGAGGCTCGAACTTTTGGCTTTACTCTTCGTGCTAGGAGGTGACCAATCGTTTCTTCTGCCCGGCACCGCTGCCTGGGGCGGGTGCAGCGCCAAGACAGAAGGTGATGCGGCCGGAGGAAGCGAGAAATGACCAGCTGCCTATCATGCGAGTCGTAGTGCGGCGCCCAGCCCCCGAGCTCAGCCGAAGCGGCTCCTGTGGAATCCGCAGTCACCGCCGCTCGGACCCGGGCTGGTACGCGGAGACTCTCCTCTCAAGTGCAGACTGCAGCGGCCGAGTCGCGGAAGAGGTCGGCGCAGGCGCAGGCGGAATCGTCCGGTGTGCTGCGCGCCAAGAGGCATAGGTCGGACCGTGCTTCGCCTGCTGGAGGGAGTGCGGAGGCCTCCCTGGACGTGGATGATGAAGATCACGGTCCGGACGCCAATGTGGAGACCGCGCCGGTGCAGTCTTCTACACCTGTGCGCTCACCGGGGGACGGCCGGCCTCCTCGTCCAGCTGGCTTGATATTCAAACGGCCGAGCAGGAGTAACAGGTTAGAGCCCTAGCTCGGTTAAGTTGATTCTGCTCGGGCATCACTTTCTTGCTGACTCAAATCTTTGACGTTGCTTTTGTTTGCGTTAATGACGCTTTCCAGGAGGTCGACCGTATTGTCAGATACCTCACGCACTCGGTCTGACAGTGGCGGTGATTTGGGGGATTCCCTATCCCAAGATGCGCCCGCTCTGGAGCAGGGTGCCCCAATTGCGGAGCTGCCCGAGTCGTCATCAAGGGGCGCCACTGCTGGGTTGGGCCCAGGGGCCTTGGTGATCGTAGGGGCAGAGACCAGGCCGGAGGCTCAGGCTGACGAGGAGGAGCCGGCTATGCCAGAGCTCGAGGACGACGCGCTTCCGGATCAGCATGCCGAGGCGGAAGAAGAAGAGGAGCTGAGCCGTCGGGAGCACTTCGAGCGCATTGCAAATGCAAATAGGGCGGCGCTCGAGCAGATACGTACTTCATCGAGCTCGATGCTGGAGGACATGGAGGTGAGTTAATCGGACCTTGGGAGCAGATATCTCGTAGCTTCTGTTTTGAACCTTGATTGGCGCAGGTGCTGATGTCCGGGACTGTGGAGAGCACGCGTTTGATGCGTGTGGCCGAGGATGAGTACTTGGAGTTGCAGGAGCTCAGAACCCGGGTCCGGACTATTGCCAATGAGGCTCGAGGTGTTGCGATCCAGAGGGACACGGATGCAGAGGGCCTGGCACAACTCAACCAAGAACTCGTCGCTCAGCTAGAGGCAGCTAATGCAGGTAAATACCTGTCTTCCAAGCACTAGGTGGTGCCAGCTATAGTATTTATCTTTCTTTACTGCGAGCTCTCAGGTCATGCCAAAGAGATGGAGCGAATCCAGGGTCGGCTTGCCACGGTGGACCAGAAGTTCAAGGATGTGCGGCCACGCTGCGGGAGAGGGACGCCGAGCTGAAGCGCGTCATAGAAAGTGAGCGGAGGCCTGTGCGTCGTCGTCTTGAGTTTCCCACGTGTACCGAGCATGAAGCCATAACACTTGGTTATGGTTGGATTTGCTGCGCAGGTCATGCTCGCGAAAAGAAAACCTTGGAGGAGAAGGTTGCGGCGGCCAAAAAGGAGATACAAGACCTCGCCAGCGCTCACGCCCGGGCCGTGGGTGCGCACAACGCCGCCATGACTGGTGAAGGCTACTTCCGAATTCTGTTGTCTTAATGGTATTCATGATACCTTTGTTGTACTTAACAACCCATGCATATATGCAGAGGCTGCTAGTCGGTACGACACTTTGGCGCAGGCGGCCATGTCAGCATGTGACCAGATTCAGGCACCTGACGACCGTCTTGCGGTGCCGATCGCGGAACGGCTGCAACATTTGCCGGAGTACACCAGAGGAGTGGCCGCGGAGACCGCCAGATATGCTGTGAGGTATACGCTGGCGCTTGTTTGTTTGTACCACCCCAGCCTCGATCTTGAAGACATTCGCGACGGGTACCACCCCGACTTGTCGGAGCAGCAGTTCGAGGATCTGGCTGAGTCCTTCGCTGGTTTGGCGGTTGACGTAGTCCGTAGTATCGTCGTTGTAACGGGCGAGTGACCTGCTAGAGAAGAAACAAAAAATTTATGTAGCTTTGGGTACACCTTTTGTGTAATGATGGTTGCTTCCATGTTGACGATTTTTGATTTGAGTCGATTTTATCAACTCCTATCACTTCACCGCAATCATGACAAGTGCTAGGGCTGTCTCTTATACACATCTAGATGTGTATAAGAGACAGGTAGGACCTCTCATGGAGGCAGCACTCCTACATACTACGATGCTCTGCATGGAGGCTTAGTCGTAGGCAGGGTCCCGGCCGAGTACTTTTGCGCGTGTTTAGATATTGGATATAGTGAATCGGACTTGCCGTGTTAGTTCTGGTTACTTCGTGAGTAACTTAACTGGAGGACGAGCGCGTGGCCGTCGTTGGAAGAGTGATTGTGAGCTCGTTTTGTTGTTAAACACAAAATTGGAATAAATGAAACTTTGTTAAATAATAAAGACGACAGGGTAAAGATACATAGCTGTAGTTTGGTCTAAGGATAGAACTTAGTGAGGTGCTGGATGTTCCAAACGTTGGGAACTGGGTTGCCATCCGCCCATTCTAGGCGATAGGTTCCTGGAGAGACGACTTCCTTGACGATGAGCGGTCCTTCCCATGGTGCAGACAACTTGTGCGGCCCTGCCGAGTTCATGACTCGGCGTAAGGCAAGGTCGCCTACGTTCAGGGATCGTTCTTTGACATTTCTGTCATGATACCGGCGTATCTGCTGCTCGTGGCGCGCGTGCCAGGTTAAGGCGCAGAGCCTGTGCTCTTCTAGTGAATCGACGTCGACCTGTCGACTTGATTCGGCTTCTCCTTCTTAGTAATTCTTGATGCGTGGTGCAGAAAAGGCGAGGTCGGCTGGCAACATAGCTTCTGATCCGTAGACCATGAAAAACGGCGAGTAGCCGGTTGCGCGGCTCCGCTGAGTACGGAGACCCTATACCACGTGTGGTACTTCTTTAGCCCAGCGGCCTGCGCGTGGGTTTAAAGCGTCGTAGATTTCCTTCTTGAGGGCATCTAGGACCATGCCGTTTGCCCGCTCGACCTGGCCGTTGCACCGCGGGTGTGCTGACGAGGAGTAGTACACATCGATCTGGTTATCTTGGCAGAAATCCCAGAACTCATGCCCTGTGAACTGCGAGCCGAGGTCGGTGATGATGCGATTTGGGACACCGAATCGATGGGTTATCTCTTCAATGCAGGCTGCTGCTGTGGCCGATTTGGTGTCGGTCACGGCTTTGTACTCAATCCACTTGGTGAACTTGTCCACCGCGATGAGCAAGTGCTTAACTCCACCCTGAGCTGGCTTGAATGGTCCTATGTTGTCGAGCCCCCATACTGCGAAGGGCCAAGATGGTGGGATGGTGCGTAGCGCCTGAGCCGGCAGGTGCTTTTGCTTTTGGAAGAACTGACACCCAGCGCAACGCTGGACGAGCTCTTTTGCGTCGGAAACCGCAGTGGGCCAAAAGAACCTAGATCTGTAAACCTTGCCGACCAGTGTTCTTGCGGCCGCGTGATTGCTACATGTGCCAGAGTGAGCTTCATGCAGTAACGCCAGGCCCTCGCGGCGTAGGATGCACTTCATGAGTACTCCTGAGGATGCCGACTTTCTGTAAAGCTCAGTCCCACTTGCCGACGGCGGCGCTGTGAGTTCGTGGCTGCAGTGGTTGGGATGCTGAGGGGCGGTGGGGTTCGGCAGCTTTTGTAGGGCCGAGGGAGGGTGCAGAGAGGCTCGGTTGGCAGGGCGGCGCTAACGCCCAGGCGGCCGAGGCACGCAAGCCAATGCGGCGGCGGCGAGAGCGTTCCCAGTTCTTGTTGACCTGCTCGACCACCACTTTTGAGTCTCCGAAACACAGTAGACGCTTGATGCCGAGGGTGATGGCTATTTTTAATCCGTGGATCAATGCTTCGTACTCGGCACCATTGTTGGTCGCCTGATAGTGTATCTGCAGCACGTATTTGAGGTGCTTGCCCTCTGGTGATATGAGTAATACTCCAGCACTGGCTCCTTCCTTGGAACACGCCGAGTCGTAGTTACAATGTCCAGTGCTCTGGTGGTTCGGCGGGAGTTGGCGCTTGCAACTCTGTCCATTCTGCTAAGAAGTCTGCCAATACTTGGGATTTTATGGACTGTCTCGACCTGAAGGTAATGTCTAAGCTTCCGAGTTCTACTTCCCATTTGACGACTCGGTCGTTGATGTCGCGGTTGCGAAGGATCTCGCCGAGCGGAAAGTTGGACACCACATGAATGGGATGAGCCTGGAAGTAATGGCGCAGCTTTCTGGAGCAGATCAGGAGTGCGTAAAGAACCTTTTGGGGGTGCTGGTACCGGATTTTAGACTCGGCTAGTACTTCGCTGACGTAGTATACAGGCCTCTGCACCGGATAAGAGTGTCCGTCTTCTTGGCGTTCGACGACCAACGCTGTGCTGACCACATTTGTGGTTGCTGCTATGTACAGCAGGAGGGGTTCGTCCTTTTTCGGCCCGTCAAGGACTGGCAGGGTGACGAGGAATGCCTTGAGGTCGGCCAATGCTTGATCGGCTTTCGGCGTCCATTCGAACTTGTCGGCTTTCTTCAAGAGCTTAAAGAAAGGGGCGCCACGTTCACCTAGCTTGCTGATGAACCGGCTTAGTGCTGCCATCATTCCTGTCAGCTTCATTACATAGCTGTAGTTTGGTCTAAGGATAGAACTTAGTGAGGTGCTGGATGTTCCAAACATTGGGAACTGGGTTGCCATCCGCCCATTCTAGGCGATAGGTTCCTGGAGAGACGACTTCCTTGACGATGAACGGTCCTTCTAGCTTCCATCTGTAGAGGCGAAGATTATTAAATGTTTCTTGGAGGTCGGCGATCAGGGTGTCTTTATCATAGGTCTTGACCACAACATCGTCGACGTAGGCCTCGGTGTTCCGTCCTATCTGGGTGTCCAGGCAGCCCTGGATTGCCTTCTGGTAGGTTGCTCCGGTGTTTTTGAGGCCGAAGGTCATTGTCTTGTAGCAGTATATGCCGTGAGGCGTGATAAACGCCGTCTTGTCTTGGTCGGCTGGGTTCAGGGCTATCTGATGATAGCCAGAGTAGCAATCTAGGAAAGAGAGTAGGAGACAACTTAACTCCACCCTAAGCTGGCTTGAATGGTCCTACGTTATCGAGCCCTCATACTGCGAAGGGCCAAGATGGTGGGATGGTGCGTAGCGCCTGAGCCGGCAGGTGCTTTTGCTTTTGGAAGAACTGACACCCAGCGCAACGCTGGACGAGCTCTTTTGCGTCGGAAACCGCAGTGGGCCAAAAGAACCCAGATCTGTAAACCTTGCCGACCAGTGCTCTTGCGGCCGCGTGATTGCTACATATGCCGGAGTGAACTTCATGTAGTAACGCCAGGCCGTCGCTGCGTAGGATGCACTTCATGAGTACTCCTGAGGATGCCGACTTTCTGTAAAGCT
>OAMR01000887.1:334267-350409 GCA_900205405.1 Echinochloa crus-galli
TGGCATGTCAGAGGGTTTCCATGCAAAAATGTCCCAGTTGTCCCGCAGGAAGGAGGTGAGCGCGCTTTCCTATTTGGGAGATAGGCCTTGGCCTATCAGCGCCGTCTTGCTGGGGTCGTCGCTGAAGAGGGAGATCGCCTTGGTCTCCGAGTCCGGCTCGAGCGCTGTCATGGTGGCATCTTGTTCTAGTATCTTGAGGTCAGTGGGTGGTTTGGTTGTGGCCTCGCTTGCGAGGAGCGCGCTGTTGCCGAGTTGTCGCGAGAGCTCGGCGAGCCGTACAGCTTCTCCGTTACATTCGTACGACGTCTTGACGTCGCCCCTGATGCTGATGACCCCGTTCGGGGCCGGCATTTTCATCACCAAGTAGGTGTGATTGGGGATGGCCATGAAGCGAGCCAACATGGGCCGCCCGAAGATGGCGTGGTAGGAGCTACCAAAGTCGGCGACTTCATAGTGGAGGTACTCGGTATGATAGTTGTCTTGCGTACCAAAGGTCACTGGTAGCGTAACCCTTCCCACCGGGTAAACGGCCTTGCCGGGGATGACGCCGTAGAACGGGTGGTGGGAGCCTCGGAGCCTGGTGTAGTCGAACCCCATGTCGTTCAGGGTTTTGGTGAAGATGATGTTGAGCGCGCTACCTCCGTCGATTAACACTTTGGTCAGAAAGACTCGGTCAACGACTGGGTTGACGATCAGAGGATACGAGTCTGGCTCAGGCAGGTGGACCCAGTGGTCTTTCCGGCTGAAGGTGATCGGAGTTTCCGACCACCTGAGGTACTCAACATCCTTGGTGCCTACGAGATTTATCTCGCTGCTGTGGAGCTTTTGCTTCCTCTTGTCGCGGAACGCGTCGGGGCCTCCCATGATCACGTTGACTTGGCGGTCGGCTCGCTGGAAGTTATGTTGCTGGCCATCTGCCGCAGCGGCTTCTGGGGCGGAACGGCGGTCGGCGCCTCCCGACGCTCTGTTGTCGCGGTGACGATCGTTGCGGCGGTCAGGGCGGCGCTCGTTGCGACGATCCCCGTCCCTTCTGTCGCCGTGGTTGTTGTTGTAGCGTGGCTTTTTTGGTGGTGGTGGGACGCCGAGTTCCTTCTTTAGGGTCCAGCAATCTCTGAACGAGTGCTTCGCGTCCTTGTGGAGGGGGCACGGCTCATCTAGACGGGCGAGCTGGTCGGGTTGGAGTCGTGACTCTATGCGGCCTTCGCCTTCTGCAACCGTTGCGACGTCAGGCCTGCTGCGTCTGTTGCGTGCTGATTCTGGTTTCTTGTGGTCGGCTATGAGGCGGTCGTGGTCCTTGTCGCGTCGATCTCTGGTTCTGAACTGGGCTAGCTCGGCGGCATCAGCCTTTACTTCCTCCTCGACCACTTTCATCATCTCTCCAACTGTCTTTGGGTCTTTCTTGAAGACGTTGCGGAATATGTCCTTGTCGTATAGTCCGCGTCTGAAGGCGTCTATGACATCCCTCTCTTCGACATCTGTAAGCTTGTTACGGTTGTCGAAGAAGCGGTTGGTGTAGTCTCGGAGACTTTCACCCCTGCTTTGTCGTACCAGATCTAGATCGAATCTAGTACCCGGCCGGGTATAGGTGGCCTGGTAGTTCTCTGTGAACACCTTGCATAGTTGTGCCCAACTATCAATGGATTGGGGTGGCAGTCCTGAGAGCCACAGGAGTGCTGCCTTTCCCAGCATGACCGGGAAGTAGGCTGCCGCCTGGTCGGTGCTGCCGCGTGCGGCCTTGACCGCCGTGATGTAGGTTTGGATCCACAGCTTGGGGTCTGTTGGCGCAAAATATGCAGTTTGCGCCAAGCACACAGCAAGCCGAATCAGCTGGCTTCACACGTGGCCCTGGCTTTCGAATTCCGGAGGCGTGCCAGTCAGTTTTCCCTGAAAACTAACAAAGGAAGAAAACGTTTAGATAAAAACCTGGAACGTGCCGGCTTGATACCAGACAGTTCCATTGTACGGCTCGCAAAGCATTGAAATTACTCCAAATACGAGACCGAACCTAACCGATCTAGATTGGGCAAAAAGAGTGTTGTATGAATTAAACATAAAGTAAAACCCAGACAACACAGGGTAACTTAATGAATCTACTAGACCTTGCCAAAATCTAATAGAGCCGATAACTTGGTCCATACTAGATCTTAGCCCACCGCATGGCTTATGACCTAACAGAGGAACCTTCTTGAACCACGCTTAAATCCACCGCATGATACTAAGCACGGTAACAAGACTACTTGCATCATAATCTAAATCCACCGCATGATACTAGACATGATACAAGCTTGCCGGTACTTACGGAGGTCGACGGATCGATGATTCCCCTCGAAGAACTCGATGACACGACTAAAGGACTCAAAAAAGTGGCGCGAGGCCGGTTTGTTGTAAGATTGTTCGATTCCTTCATTACAATTGTCATGGGTTTATATTTATACCCAGACTTTGACACGATTCCTAATCGACTACGATTACAAAACGTTTATTTCCAAAGAAATACGTCGAAGAGCCGTATTCATCTCGCATTCTTTATCAATCAGCTCTTTCCTTGTATTCAATCCACGTCATCATGCGTCCCGAATGCTTTCCATAGAGCAACTCCCTTACCGAATCGGCGACGGACTCCCGACCGCAGAATGCCTTTGCCGAACGCCCTTGAAGACAAGCTTTCCTTTCCGAACGATATCTTTTACTAATCCCGGCCCACATGTCAGTCTCTACAGGGATCAACCTTCTTTTCTTCCTACCCATGAGGCCCATAACCGCAGAAACCTAAATAGCGCCGCTATAGCGTCGCAACGCTAAATCAGAATAGCGCCGCTATTCCACGCTATAGCGCTGTTAGCGAGGTTAGCGGCAATATGTGCAATATTATTGCGGCACTCGTCTCTGGCCGCTATAGCGTAGCTCGCTATTTTCAACATTGATTCACACGATCATGACGTACCGTGCTGATGAATATTCTCAAGTACGCTACAGTAGACTGCTCATTAAATCGTGAACTTGCATATAGTGACCACTAATTTCAAAAAAAAAAGGTGACCACCACTACCTTCCCAGCTTGCACGTATATGCATGTATGTACCCGGCCTGCAGGCCTGCACATCTTCTCTGGTTCAGCGTGAGCTACTGGAAAATGTATCTACAAAAGCGGGGCTTAATTAGTTTATGGACAATAATGGAAGTTGGAAGGTGTTGTCATCTGTCTTGCCATACATCATCCCATTTCATACACACACACCTGAGTAGACTTGTTCTGTGCACAGTTTAGTTCCAAAAAGCAACTCCCAAATATACTATACAAAAAGAAGATTCACCATCACATCAAAATGTCATAAGATGCATGGAGTATTAAATGTAGATGAAATCAAAAACTAATTGCACAGTTTTGTTGTACTCTGCGAGACGAACATTTTGAACCTAATTAATCAATTTTTGGATAATTTTTCACAAATACAAACGAAATGCTACAGTAATGCAATGATTACGAAGTGACATCTTACTCACAAATTCAACCTCCCAATTCTAACATATAAACACCACCTTGGTCGACCCTGTCTGCGAGCGCAGCCAAACCGATTATTAATTGAGCCTTTCCAAGACGACATGGGCCCTAATAAAGACCTAGCTATTTATGGAAGGACTTTGTTCCCAGCTACCCTAATTAAAAAGAGAACAGAGCATACACATGCAAACAAGACGGACAAAATCGACGACCTCATCCCAAAACAAAAAAAACATAACTCTAAAACTAAGGAACCGAATTAAATTTCAATTGCACAGTTCAAGATTTTCAAAACTGTACAACAGTTGTCTATGCTTGGTTAATTTTCTATACTAATTTTGTAATTAAGTTAGCTATTGTGAACAAATACTTGAACAATTAAGAACAAATGAATGTTTTGTGTGAACAAAGAATTTAGAGATGATGCACAAATAATAGTATACTATGAACATAGATTGATCATCTCTAAATTCTTTGTTCACACAAAACATTCATTTGTTCTTAATTGTTCAAGTATTTGTTCACAATAGCTAACTTAATTACAAAATTAGTATAGAAAATTAACCAAGCATAGACAACTGTTGTACAGTTTTGAAAATCTTGAACTGTGCAATTGAAATTTAATTCGGTTCCTTAGTTTTAGAGTTATGTTTTTTTTGTTTTGGGATGAGGTCGTCGATTTTGTCCGTCTTGTTTGCATGTGTATGCTCTGTTCTCTTTTTAATTAGGGTAGCTGGGAACAAAGTCCTTCCATAAATAGCTAGGTCTTTATTAGGGCCCATGTCGTCTTGGAAAGGCTCAATTAATAATCGGTTTGGCTGCGCTCGCAGACAGGGTCGACCAAGGTGGTGTTTATATGTTAGAATTGGGAGGTTAAATTTGGGAGTAAGATGTCACTTCATAATCATTGCGCTACTGTAGCATATATATTCTTCTTGTTCTTCCTCAAACCTTTCTTCTTCGCGCCTTCTTTTCTCCTCCTCGTATTTACGCCTTTGAAAACGCTCTTTTTCTTGCTGACGCTGCCATTTGTTGAGGAGAATACGTGTAGTAACTCTAGGTTTAAAGGATTCGCCCACTTGAGGAAAAGGGCAACACCTTTTGTGACAAGTTTGATATGAATCTTCTCACAAAATTTATCTTGCCAAGCAGTGATTGTAACTCTTTAAGATTAGTTGGAGGAACAATTTCATCAATTGCCTTCATGCTTTTCTTGCCAACTCCTATTCCTCCTTCATGTATCAAAAATCCCAGAAACTCTCCAGCCGAAACTCCAAAAGCACACTTGTTCGGGTTCATTTTAAGCCCATGCTTCCTGGTGCATTCTAGAGTTTTCCTTATGTCAGCCAAATGGGACTCCAATCGATCTCTCGAATCGGACGACTACCGCTACACGGACGGCGATGCTCGCCGATTCAAAGCGGAGCGTGACGACACTCGCCGCGAGTTGGAGGTCATCTCCAAGCAAGCCGGGATTGCTGACCTTGAATGGCAGCACGAGCGCAAGCAGCTGCTCGAAGTCATTGATGGTGAGTCCTGCAATCTGCTCAATTTCAATCTCGTCCTCCAAATGACATTAATCTGTTATCCCCTTGTAATCTCGCAGATCGTGACGCCGAGCTCAATCGGCTGAAGGCACTGGTGGAGGAACTGGCGGACTAGGTGAACGCCCAAGGGGACACACCCGAGGCACGCCTTGGTGCGGTGGCAGGCCGTGTCGACGAGGTGGCCTCCCATGGCGTTCGCCTGGGCGTCGCTACGGGTCTCGTTGCCATGTCGACGCACACCGGCCGCGACTACTCCGAACTCCCGGCCGGTTTTGCTGGCGGCAACCCAGAAGACATCGATGACATCGACGTCTCCATCGAGCGCCTCGAGGGCCATGGCGCTGCCGTCGCCGATTCAATCCATCCCCAGTCTGTCTTGAACAAGCTGTTTGATTAGTTTATACTAGGGATGATTGAATGTAAATAGTAGCTTCCGCAACAATCGAAATTCTTTCCGTCACGTTTGGACTTCTGCGGAAGCATCGATGATCTTGAACACCTTGATTGCCGACTCAGTTCATTCCCAGTCTGTCTTGAACAATTTGTCTCAGTAGTTTGTACTAGGGATTATTGAATTTCGGCAATAAAGCTTATCTTTTGTGATCCCTCTGTGATATCTTCACTGAATTGATGATGTATATTGTTAGCACTAAGGGCAATACAATCTAGTATTGGCCATTTTTCCTCTGTTGGAAATTTTTGTTCTGAAGGCGGCTTCTTCCCGAATGCCGGCTATTTCCATTATTTCTAGCAATTTGTGTCTTAATCAACGATCAATCTCAACGCTAGGATAGTATTTCTTCAAATATCTTCCGTTTATAGCAGCAGTGAATTCTTCTCCCAGTAAAGTTTTCAAAATATATGCATTTCCAGGCACGCATCTAACCACTCTGAAAGGACCTTCCCAATTTGGAGACCATTTGCCGAATGCTGCATATTTGGTTCCAATCGGCAATATCGCTTTCCAAACCAAATCTCCTTCTGCAAATTGCCTGACTTTTACCTTCTTGTTGTAATATTTGGCAACTCGCATCTTATTTTTCTCAATATTTTCCAATGCTTTGAGACGAATCATATGTAAATCCTCTAATTCGTCCATCATTAAATCATTGTAATCTTTAAAACTCAAATCCTTCTGCAGTTTTATCCTCCTTGAATCTGATTGTACTTCCCATGGCAAAACAGCATGATGTCCATATACCAATTCATAAGGAGACGTTTTTGTAGACCCATGAGGGGCCATTCGGTAAGCCCACAATGCTTCATTGAGTACCGAATGCCACCTTCTTGGCTTTTGATCAATTTTCTTCTGTATGATTTTAATCATGATCTTGTTGGAAGCTTCTGCCTGTCCATTGGCTTGAGCATAATAAGGAGAAGAATTTAATAACTTAATTCCCATACTTTCAGCAAAGTCTCTGAATTCTGAAGATGTAAATTGAGACCCTTGATCTGTGGTAATTGTCTGAGGAATTCCAAATCTATAAATGATGTGTTCTTTGACAAATTCAATCATATCTTCTGATGCTACCTTTTTCAATGGAATCGCCTCAACCCACTTGGTAAAATAATCTGTTGCTAAAAGTACAAACTTATGCCCCTTGCTCGATGGAGGATTTATTTGGCCAATCAAATCTATTCCCCATACTCTGAATGGCCATGGCTTGATAATGGGATTCAAAGCCGATGCTGGAACTCTCTGAATGTTTCCAAATCTCTGACAGTCTTGACATCCCTTATAATATTCAAAGCAATCTTCCAACATTGTCGGCCAGTAATATCCAGTTCTTCTAATAACCCACTTCATTCGGTAAGCTGACTGATGTGCTCCACACAATCCATCATGCACCTCGCTCATCAACTTCTTTGCTTCTTCTTGATTTAAGCAACGTAATAATACTCCGTCCAGGGATTTATAATATAAATCTTTATCAAGAAGAACAAACTTTATAGCTTTATACCTGAGTCTTCTAGAAACCTTCTGGGATGGATTCTCCAAATAATCGGCAATTTCTTTCCTCCAATCACCTTCTGCCAAACTACTCCCGAAAGCACAGTCATCAGTAGCAAATACCTCTTGATTTTCTCTGTAACCTGATGCACTTTGAGCCAATCTATTTGCTTCTCCATTATCCCCTCTAGGAATGTGTTGTAGAATTACTGACCGAAAGCTCTTCAATATTTCTTTGCATTCTTCATAGTAATTCCTCAAGATATCACTTTTGCATTCATATTCACCATTCAATTGTTTTATGACCAATTCTGAATCTCCAAAAATTTCAACTGCAATGGCTTTTGCTTCTTTCAAATATTGGAGCCCTCTGAGTAATGCCTCATACTCAGCCTGATTGTTAGTAACAGTAGATTGAATGGGAATAGCAAACTCAAATGTTTCTCCTTTGGGTGAAATTAATAAAATACCTGCTCCACCACCTTTGTCACATGAAGAGCCATCGAAGAATAACACCCAAGGAACAATGTTAAGCAAATCTATTGATGTATCATGATGCTCAGTAATGAAGTCAGCAATAATCTGCCCCTTGACAGCTTTTGCCGATTCAAACCTTAATTCGAATTCAGATAAGGCCAAAATCCATTTGCCAATCCTTCCATTCAAAATTGGCATTGACAACATGTGCTTAATTACATCAAATTTTGAATGTACAACGCATTCGGCATTTAGCAAATAGTGCCGAAATTTTGTACATGAGTAATAAACACATAAGCAAAGCTTCTCTATAGCCGAATACCTTGTCTCCGGGTCTAGTAACTTTCGGCTAAGGTATGCAACTACTCTTTCCTTCCCTTCAAATTCTTGAATAAGGGCCGATCCAATAGTTTGGGCATCGGCCGCCACGTACAACTTGAAAGGCTTGTTCAATTGTGGAGGCACCAACACTGGTGGCTTCTTCATGTACTCTTTTATTTCATTAAAAGCCTTTTGTTGTTCGTCACCCCATACAAACTTTTGATCCTTTTTTATTTTCAATAGTGAGGAAAAGGGCAACACCTTCTGTGACAAGTTTGATATGAATCTTCTCACAAAATTTATCTTGCCAAGCAGTGATTGTAACTCTTTAAGATTAGTTGGAGGAACAATTTCATCAATTGCCTTCATGCTTTTCTTGCCAACTCCTATTCCTCCTTCATGTATCAAAAATCCCAGAAACTCTCCAGCCGAAACTCCAAAAGCACACTTGTTCGGGTTCATTTTAAGCCCATGCTTCCTGGTGCATTCTAGAGTTTTCCTTATGTCAGCCAAATGGAACTCATGATCCAATGACTTGATCACTACATCATCAATATATATTTCCACAATCTTGCCGATCAACTCATGAAAAATATAATTCATAGCCCTTTGATAAGTTGCACCGGCATTTTTCAATCCAAAGGTCATGACAACCCACTCAAACAACCCTATGTGTCCAGGACATCTGAAAGCTGTCTTTACTATATCTTCTAATGCCATAAAAATCTGATTGTATCCTGCATTACCATCCATGAAACTGAGCACTTTGTATCCAGCAGCAGCATCAACTAATGAATCAGCAATAGGCATTGGATATCCATCCATGGGTGTAGCCTTGTTTAGATCTCTAAAATCTATGCAAACCCTCATTTTTCCATTTTTCTTATAGACAGGAACGATATTAGAGATCCAATCCGCGTATTTACATGGCCGAATGAAATTTGCATCTAGTAATCTTTCAATCTCCTTTTTCACATCGGCCAACACTTCTTCCTTGTAGATTTTTCGGGGTGGTTGCTTGTAAGGCCTGTAACCAGGTTTGATCGGCAACCGATGTTCAACAATAGAACGGTCTAGACCGGGCATCTCCGAATAATCCCAAGCAAAGCAGTCCTTGTATTCTTTTAACAATGTCACCAACTTTTCTTTGAAAACCGAATCCAAGTTAGCACTGATAAATGTCGGCCTTGGCTTGTCACCATCTCCAATGTCCACTTCTTCCAATTTATCGGCCGACACAAATCCACGTCCTAATTTTCCATCAGTTCCATCAATTGGATTCTCCATCAAAAATTACTATGAGAGCCGACTGCTTCGATCGGCTGTTGATCACTGCTGGCTGGTGCAACAGGACCTTCTCCCCAGTCTTTGCCTGAGAAACAATCTATGCCTTGATACTCCCAAAAAGCTGGTTCCATATTTGCCACACTTATTGAATCATCTGCTTGGACAATCTCCACCTCATCATCTATCCACTGAATAAGCTGTTGATGCATAGTAGATGGAATACAACAATTTGCATGAATCCAATCTCTTCCAAGCAGCAAACTATATGCCCCTTTGCCCTCAATGACAAAGAAAGTTGTGAGCAGCACTTTGGATCCAATCATCAGTTCTACATGAACACAGCCTTTGGTGTCTGAAGGATTTCCAGCAAAATCATTTAGAATTATGCTCGTTGGTGTTAAATCTCCAGGGCCCATGCCAAGCTTCCTAAATGTAGTATATGGCATCACATTCACAGCAGCTCCACCATCGACGAACATCTTGGTTAAAGGCTTCCCATTGACAAATCCTTTCAAATATAATGGCTTCATATGTCGATTCTGGATTGGCTTTTCAAAGACAGCTTGCTTATTGAGCATCAATTGTGCCATTAGCTGTTCGACTTCATCTACCTCTGACAACGCTTCCTCCTGCACAACTTGATCAGTGGGAGCCATAAATTCATTCGGCAAAAAGCATACCATGCATGTAGGAGCCGAATGACCATCTTCTTCAGGCTTGTCCTTTCGACGCCATATTGATTTCATCTTAGGCCTTGCTTGCTTCAATTCTTGATTCCTCAAGCGTTGTACTCTTCTCTTTTGGCTTTTCCTCAAGCCAGGTGGACACCATTGTCCTTCTTGCCAAACATAAGCATGATCTTCTTCTTCTTCATGATCAACCCACCTGTAATCAGCATGCCTCTTTCTTGGTTGATCATTAAAACGCCGATCATCACTAGGATGCATCCTGCCAATTCTTTCATGGACAGATCGGCGATTGACAGTTTCCTGCCTATATTCATCATACCTATCATTGCATTCAGGACAATTATTCCATGTGGGAAGCTTCAAACCTTCGTTCCAACAGTGTCTGAAGAATGCACACCCCCAATGCGCACGTTCCTGCTCTCGAGCATACTCTTCTTGTTCCTCCCTATATCTTTCTTCCTCGTATCTCCTCTTCTCCTCTTCACGTCTATGCCTTTGGTAACGCTCCTTTTCTTGCTGACGTTTCCATTTGTTAAGGAGGATACGTGTAGTGACTCTAGGCTTGGAGGATTTCCCAATTTCAAATTGATCATTCGGGAAGCGAGAGTCTTTTTTGCGAATCTGTTCAATTGTGACTTGCCGAGTAGGATCAACTGAGCCACTTTGTTTTGCCTTCTCTGAAGTTAAAACTTTCATCTTCCCCTTTTCTTCAGGTGCAACAGCATTCACCATGTTGATTGAAAACCCAATCATATTCTGAGGGAAGGGATTGCTATCCAATTTCATTCTGTTGTCAAACTTCAGGTGCCCCTCTTGAATAGCCTTTTGAATCCTCATTCTGAAGATCCTGCATTCATTAATGGAATGAGAATTTCTGTCATGAAATCCACAATACTTCTTGTCTTTCACTCCTTCAGGCCGAAGCATAGAATGCCCCTCTGGTAATTTGATTCGGCCTTCTTTCACAAGGAAATCAAATAATTTGTCCGCCTTAGTCACATCAAAATCATATGTGCCCTTGGTCTGTTTAATCCACTTCTGATTCACTGCAATCGGCTCTTTGCCCCACACTATTTCTGTTGCAGCTACCTCTTCATTGTCCTCATACTCATCTTCTTGATCTGCTCTTTCGAGGAATTGGTTGTAAATATCGGCTACATCATTTTGCTTGGCAAATCTACCATCTTTCTTGAGGCCATATGCTTGGTTACTCATCAATGTCAATTTCTTTGACAACTGACTCAGATCTTCAAACTCCATACCGAACAGCTTTTCACGAATTGCAGGTAGCATCCCAGTCACAGCCATACTAGCCAACTGATCATCTGGAATATTTAGAGAAAAGCACATATTCTTTGTTTCCCTGAATCTTCTGAGGAATTCTGTGGGTGTTTCATTAAATCTTTGCCTCATGCTAGTCAAATCAACCAATTTCTTCTCAGTGCTGCCAGTGTAGTAATGAGCATGGAATTTCTTTTCTAGGTCCTTCCAAGTGCAAATTGACTGAGCAGGTAATGAAGCAAACCATCTAAAAGCTGGACCTGTTAATGACAATGGGAAGTATCTTATTCTGAAAGCCTCATCTGCTGAAGCCTCACCAAGTTGCATCAAATACCGTGCTATATGCTCCACAGTACTAGTGTCATCCTGTCCTGAAAATTTAGTAAATTCTGTAGGCACTTTAACTCTGTTAGGCAATGACACCCTTTGATACCATTCTGGGAAAGGCGATGAGTACATGTATCCCTGATTTTTAGGCTTCAGACCGAACTGATTTTGCAATACATCGGTCATTTTTTGTACCATGATATCAACATTGGTATCTTGATTCTCTGGCCTTCCAGTAGGCATTCCTGCAGCACCATGATATCCAGGATTGGGTAGAGCATCAATAGCATTATAATCCATGAATTCTGAATATCCATTCCCATATATATCCCTTTGCAGCCTGTTTCTTAAAGGAGATATTTTGTAAGCAGAAGCAGGTGGATTCCCTGTAGTACCGAATGCCGCTTCACCAAATGTGCGAGGTTTTGGCACTGCTTGCTGAGGATCTTGCTGAATTGGGCGACTATTCGCATCTTTTGTCCCAGAAGCTCCAGTTTCTCCAACATTGTCTTTTCCATGCGGCTTTTGAGTTGTTGTGTGTGGCCCGAAGTACGTTGGTCCACCAGGTGGCCCATATTCCCGCTCAAAAGTTTTATCCACGCTCTGACCAAAAATACTGATCATTATCAATCGAAAACTGTTCAAGAATGCAGTATTGTGATTGGTCATTGTTTCTCCCAGAGCCTTGTACAATAAGCAAGAAAAATGCTCTCTTTCTTCATCTGAGCTCATGTCTGACTGTCCAGGCAGCAAGACTCTTGGCAGTTCTGTCTTGAGAAAAGGTGCACCACTCCTGTTTTTGCCGAAAGACAGCAAGCACTTTTTAGTGAACTGCTCTACAGCAGCTTTCACCATCTGTTGTTGCTCTTCAGTCAGTTCTTCAAGAGTGACATCCAACAATTCTTTTAATTCAGGCATCTTCAAAACTTGAGTGTCCCACCGAGCGTGCCAAAAAGTGTGTTGACGCAAAATACAATCTCCACCTCATCATCTATCCACTGAATAAGCTGTTGATCTTGTTGCCGAACAAGCAGAGGAAATTTCTTCTAATCAGGCTTTATCAGAAGAAACCCAGGCAAAACTAAAGGAAATCCTCTCCTTTCTGCACAAAGACATCCAGGATCAAGTCAAGGATGCTGACCTTCTGAGAGATATGCTCGAGCCCATTGAACAAAACCTTCCCGTTGATATTCAAGCTTCTTTGGAACCAATCTCTCAATTGGATCAACAATTTGCTGCAGTCAGACAGGTTCTGAAAAGCCAATCTCTACAACCAGCTTTAGAACAAAGAAGAGCCATAACTAAGCAATCCCTGAAAGATCTGTATATCCAAGCTCAGAGTAATAAAGCATTGTCAGCTAGACTGCAGCTAGCACTTGATCTGAAGAAGACCAGAAAAGCTGAACTAGAAGCTGAATTGAGGACTCTGTCAACCGAAATCGAAGCTGACGAGAAGAAGTTAGCCGAACTCCCTGATCTGACAGAGAAGATACGAAAGGAAGCATCGGCAATTCTAACTGAAGATAAACAGCTCAAAACGAAGCTCTCTGCTCTGATAAAAACCCAAGAAGCAGGCCAAAATCTTTTGGAGACCATTAATAGAATGATATCTGATGCCAAAGATGTAATCTCCAAGTACTTGGGTGTGTAGTTGTATCGAATATTTAATTAGCCGAATGTCTTACCAACTTTGTAGTCTCACCAATCTTCGCTTTCTTCCTTGCTTTATTGTGAACAACACATTCGGCAAAGCTTAATCGTAACAGCGTCAGACCCGAAAAACGACCTAACACAACACAGCCGAATCCAATTCAGTAGAACCGAACCCGATTCGGCATGAATCCCAAACGACACGGCAACTGCTCGGTTCGTGGGGCTTTCCACCTTCCGAAATTTTGGGATGCGCGCCACGATCTCCGACCACGATCTCCTCTGCGGGTTCTATAAATAAACACCCAGGTAGCCCACAGTTTTCACCAAGTTCTTCGTCTTCCAAGTTCTTGCCGGCCCAAGTCATTCTTTTCCCCATCCACAGTAACTCCGAGGAACTTCCAATGGCCGACAACAACAGGAGGCGCCCGGCCGCCGATGAGGCCGAAGGGAGTCGCGGTGGTGCTCGCCGGAGGTAAAGATTGTCTGCTTGCTTCTCTCTGTTCTTCTCGAGATTTGCCCTCTCCTTGACGAATCTCTTTGTTTTCTCAGGGTAATCCAATGGATTGTCGCCGCTGGTGCGCCAGTTGCGGCTCCAGCCACTGCTCCTGCGGCATCCAGCTCTTCGAGTTCGTCCAATCGATCTCTCGAATCGGACGACTACCGCTACACGGACGGCGATGCTCGCCGATTCAAAGCGGAGCGTGACGACACTCGCCGCGAGTTGGAGGTCATCTCCAAGCAAGCCGGGATTGCTGACCTTGAATGGCAGCACGAGCGCAAGCAGCTGCTCGAAGTCATTGATGGTGAGTCCTGCAATCTGCTCAATTTCAACCTCGTCCTCCAAATGATATTAATCTGTTATCCCCTTGTAACCTTGCAGCGCGTGATGCTGAACTTGATCGACTGAAGGCGCTGGTGGAGGAGCTGGCGGACAAGGTGAACGCCCAAGGGGACACACCCGAGGCACGCCTTGGTGCGGTGGCAGGCCGTGTCGACGAGGTGGCCTCCCATGGCGTTCGCCTGGGCGTCGCTACGGGTCTCGTTGCCATGTCGACGCACACCGGCACTGACTATTCCAGGATGCCGGTTGGTTTCGCCAACAGCAACCCAGAAGACATCGAAGACATTGACGCCTCCATTGATCGTCTTGATGGCCATGGTGCTGCCATTGCCGATTCCATTCATCCCCAGTCTGTTTTGAACAGGCTCTTCCAGTAGTTTGTACTAGGGATTTATGGAATTTCGGCAATAAAACTTATCTTTTGTGATCTTGCATGAACTCCTGATGTAATATATTTTGTGCTAAGGGCAATACATTCAGTACTGGCCATTTTTCTTTTCCTCCAATGTCTCTGTTAATTTCCTTCTAAAGACGATTTCTTCCCGAATATCGGCTGTTCGGCAATTTAATATATCAATCACCGATCGATTTCAATACTGGGATAATACCTCTTCAAATATCTTCCATTTATAGCAGAAGCAAATTCTTCTCCCAATAATGTCTTCAAAATATATGCATTTCCAGGCACACATCTAACCACTCTGAAAGGACCTTCCCAATTTGGAGACCATTTGCCGAATGCTGCATATTTGGTTCCAATCGGCAATATCGCTTTCCAAACCAAATCTCCTTCTGCAAATTGCCTGACTTTTACCTTCTTGTTGTAATATTTGGCAACTCGCATCTTATTTTTCTCAATATTTTCCAATGCTTTGAGACGAATCATATGCAAATCTTCCAATTCGTCCATCATCAAGTTACTGTAATCTTTAGAACTTAAATCTTTCTGCAACTGCACTCTCCTCGACTCTGTTTGTAATTCCCACGGCAAAATGGCATGATGTCCATACACCAATTCATAAGGAGACGTTTTTGTAGACCCATGAGGGGCCATTCGGTAAGCCCACAATGCTTCATTGAGTACCGAATGCCACTTCCTTGGCTTCTGATCAATCTTCTTTTGTATAATTTTAATCATAATCTTGTTAGAAGCCTCTGCCTGACCATTAGCTTGAGCATAATAAGGAGAAGAATTTAATAACTTAATTCCCATACTTTCAGCAAAGTCTCTGAATTCTGAAGATGTAAATTGAGTCCCTTGATCTGTGGTAATTGTCTGAGGAATTCCAAATCTGTAAATGATGTGCTCTTTGACAAATTCAATCATATCTTCTGATGCTACCTTTCTCAATGGAATCGCCTCAACCCACTTGGTAAAATAATCTGTTGCTAAAAGTACAAACTTATGCCCCTTGCTCGATGGAGGATTTATTTGGCCAATCAAATCTATTCCCCATCCTCTGAATGGCCATGGCTTGATAATGGGATTCAAAGCCGATGCTGGAACTCTCTGAATGTTTCCAAATTTCTGACAGTCTTGACATCCTTTATAATATTCAAAACAATCTTCCAACATTGTCGGCCAATAATATCCAGCTCTCCTAATAACCCATTTCATTCGGTAAGCCGATTGATGTGCTCCACATAATCCATCATGCACTTCATCGATGGATTGGGGCGGGAGTCCAGAAAGCCACTGGAGTGCTGCCTTTCCCAGCATGACCGGGAAGTAGGCTGCCGCCTGGTCGGTGCTGCCGCGTGCGGCCTTGACCGCCGTGATGTAGGTTTGGATCCACAGCTTGGGGTCGGAGCGCCCGTCGAACTTCTCGACCATGGCTGGCTTGAAGGTGTCGGGCCACGAGACCTGGCGGAGTCGTTTGGTGAAAGCTTGGAAGCCTTCAATCTCAAAGTCGTTGTCTCCAAAGTCGTAATTGCCACCGTCGTGACGGCGGCCCGGCGCCTGTGGGGAGCCGTAGCGACGATCATATCGATCGTGCTCGCTGAGCTCACGATGGGCGCGGTGGTCGTCAACATCGGAGTACTCGGAGTAGTTGGCTCGGCGTTCGGGTTGACCGTAGTCCCGGTCATACCGCTCTCGGCGTTCCATCTCAGCGGCGTCGCGCTCGCGATGCCTTCTGTTGAGCTCGTTTCTTACGTCGCGAGCTCGTCCACGAAGCCTGTCGCGGAGGTCACCGTCGTGACGACGAGGATGTCGGCGCCTATCGCCGTCGTGGTGGCGGTTCCGAGGGTGCCTGCCCCCAGATTC
>OAMR01000887.1:351701-365639 GCA_900205405.1 Echinochloa crus-galli
GCAACCGGAATATCCCTAGATATCCGGTCGGGCCGCCCGCCGGGTCTTCATCAACTTGTCCGTCAAGTCAGGGAGCCCGCATGGGCCGCCTAGGGGTCAGCCCACGGGCCTGTCAGAGGTGGGCCCTGGACGCCGTGATCTAGTCTGACAGTGGGCCCAGGGGTACCCATATCCCACAGCATGGCTCACCTGCGGATTGGTTTTCCTGGCGGCGCTGACGATGCGGAAGCGACGACGTTGCAGAGGAATAATTTCTCCCAGCTTCTTCCGTTCTCCAATGACGATCTACTCCGACGTCAACGTAGAGGCTGGGGAGACCTGTCCAGGAGTCGAGGGCTGGCGTATCGTCGTCTTCTTCAGATGATGATGGTGTTGACCCTGTTAATCTCGAGGAAGATGATCTTTGGTGAAAATCTGAGCTTTGCTCGGATTGCCGGCGGTGGAATCGAAGGATGCGTCGTGGGTACCGGAGTTGGCCGATGCGCCTGGGAGGCAGTGTACTCGGCTGATTCGCCTAGAAGTAAGCTATAGCAAAGTGCACATAGGCAAAGGCTTATTTTAGATTCAGTGTAGAGAAAAATATTATTCTTTTAGACGTTGTCATTTGCAACCAATACATTGAATACACAAAAAAATACTGTCAATATACTAAATCACACAAACACATAGCTTTTGAAGGGTTATCATCTGGGTAACATTTGAATTTGTCTCTCGTGCTAGCAAATGAACATGTGGTTAGCATCTTGGTACTGTTTGACATCATAAGAACTATCTGCGTTTCAAAACTGTTTCATGGTGACTTTTCGCACAATATTTGACCATTTGTCTTATTCAAAAATTTAGTCCAAATATAAAAAAGAGCAAGTTATACTTAAAGTAAATGTAATGATAGTTTTCAGGGCTAGTCAATGTATCTAATGCCATTTATGTGTTAGTTTTTCTAAGTTATTTTGAGCCATTTTTATTCTTGTCTCATCCTGTTCCTGGCCTTTTTTATTATTTTAAGCCTTTTGATTCGACAATTCCTACTTTTGTGAGCCTAAAATACCCACAATTTAGAATTCGACAATTCGGCAACATGTACATAGATATAATTATATAAATAATGACGTATATACATACACACGAACACGATCCGTATATACACACATACACAACATATAGCAGATACACGTACATAGCTAAACATATCAATAATGATGTATGCAGCATGCGAGGCCCCACACACCAAGATTAAAAAAGCGTATGTCTTACCACACCGAATATGTGCATGGTGTACATGCGAGGAGTTTTGATCGGACATTGCGAGCTGGCGCGAGAAATGGCATCGGGACGGACAACATCGAGGAAGATGATCTTTGGTGAAAATCTGAGCTTTGCTCGGGTTGCCGGCGGTGGAATTGCAGGATGCGCCGTGAGTACCGGAACCGGAGTTGGCCGATGCGCCTGGGAGGCGTGTACTCGACTGATTCGCCTAGAAGTAAGCCCTCCTCTGCGGCCTTCACCTTGTGGAGATTGGCTTTGGTGCCCAACGACGATTGGGAAGCGGCTTCGGCGGCGGTGACGAATAGATCTCTGAAGGCTTCGAGAAAGATGGACAGAAGTTTTAGACTTCTTTGTAATTTTCCTTTTTTTTATCCTGTTTGTAAAAAGGCCAATGTAATGGGCTAAGATCAATGTATCTTTCTTTAAAAAAAAGACATTGACACGTGGTCTTATATATTTCTCGTGTCCAAATTTAAGTTCCCGACATTGTGACGGACGAACGGGCAACAAGCCCACGATAGTCCTTCTCCCCTCATTCTACCGATGCTGCAGTGGAATGGGCCGTACAACGCTGGCCAGTCCACGATGTCTCCCCACTGTTTAACGGGTTATTTTATAGTATGGAAATTGAATGGGGTTTCGCTTTCGCGGTCCTCTGGAAGAATAACAATGATTTGGTAGCGGTAACTGCAGTCAGAGGCCGAGCAACATAGGCAACACCATCATAGCCAATTCCTGTATTCATGCAACAAGGTTCCAGTGTTCTAATCACTAGATGGGCAACGATGGGGTGGCTATACAATCTTTGCATCTCAGGATCTTGTGACTTGATTCGGGATACCTCCCATATGAGGCACATTAGCACCGGATCTTGAGTGCACCGAGGCATATGAGGGGTGCGGATGTGAGTTATTCTTGTAGTGTATACTCAAAAGTCGTACTTATTCCCGCACACCGATGGCGTATAGCTTGGAGATAAGATTAGCTCTTGTAGCACTCATGATTCCCAAACATGCTGAGTTTATATATCTTCGTCTGTGACCATCATTCTGGTATTTTCTGGATTGTGTTGTCCATCATATTGAATGAGCACATTCCTTGGTTTGTGATAGTAGGTTTAATTTCTACCACAGTCACAGGACACAAAGAGAGTATTGCAACTCTATTGTGGACCCCATACTCTGGCATCAACTCTGTAGGCATTGCATCAATAAGAAGTACTCAAATATAAGAACTCTAAAATAAGAACTCTGTTGGAACCTTCTTGTTGCATGAATACAGGAAGTACTCAGATATATTAACAAGATTTGAAGTCATGTCATCAATCAACGGTAAGGTGCCAACCCGTGTACTACCTCGTGTTAGAGATTGGAATTGATACCTCTTGTTAGAGATCGGACCAGAGGAGCCGTGGTGCATTAGCGCAGCCTGAAAATGTTAACGGAAGAAACAGGCGCGGCAACAACAAAAAGAGAAAAAGGAGATTCCACGCCTAACTTCCAAGTTCCAAGGTATAGTACACGGCATGCGTAGTCGTTACCGTACAATGTCTGCCCTTCTTTGAGCAAATTGTGGTAGTGATGTCTTTGCTCTTGTTTATGAGTCATATTTAAAGTACTTTTGGTTTTAAAAATAAACCATAAACAAAATAAATGATATATGTAGATTATTTTTTTGAATAAGATGAATAGTCAAATGTTGTGAAAGAAAATCAACAATGAATAGTACTCCCTCCGTCATAGATAATAGTATGTATCTACATATATACTTATGTCTAGATACATACTACTAACTATGAATCTTGAAATGCCAAAACAACTAATAAATTGGAACGGAGGGAGTAATTTGGAACAAATGTAGTAGCATGTTTTTTCCGAAAATGCTGACAAAATCTATATGGCTTCTGCCACAACCGGTTCCACCTGCCGTGTATGATGTACCAGAGAGTCCAAGCTATATAATTAGTTCCATGTGGTACTTGTCGTAACCGTTCTGTTTGCAGTACGTTCTACTTCCAATGTAGCCGGGATTACGCATTGGGCCAACATAAGGGGCTCATGGAAATCAGCTCTTCACTCCAGGGTTCTATTGGTTTTACCTTGCTTGGTCTCTAATGTAAACTTTGACTATTAATATTGTTTTTCTAACAAATAATCACACAATGTGTTCAGTCAGGGAACCAATACAATGTGAAAACATTTTTGAGATAGGGATCTTTTGTACATTGCGTATATATTTAATAGTTTATTAAGCGTTAGTCAAATGTACAAAGTTACACTAAAAAGTTATAGTTATTATTAAACACCAAATGTGTCGAAAGAAAACTACAACGAAGCAGGCTGCTCCTTGGACAACGAAACCAAACCAACCAAGGATCAGCATGCGGCGTTCACATAGCCCTCCTCACGATCGGAAATAGTAAAGTCAACTCCCACCAGGGGACCACCACCCAAAACCAAGTAGGTGATGTAGGCTCCATGCGGGTGGCATTGGGCAGCCAGCCACCCAAGCCTACAAGCTCTAAATTGTACAAAGTGAACTAGTGAAGAAACACAAAGCAACATATACATTACTTTGTATAGATCTTAGATTTCTCCAGAAAGTGACATGTGGTAGGATCGAAGAATATCAGAAAGCCAATTAAAACCGAATTCACGTGTATGGCACAGCCTAACTGCCTAAGAAAAAGGATAGCCGCCTGAAATAGGTTTCAGTCCATCGTGATCCTATCCTGCCCGAACCTCCTGAGCGAGCCGTACAGTGGCCTTGATCGTTTGAAGCCAAATATGTCTGTAATCCTGTACGTTTTCGGTGGATCAGCTTCGGCGACCGCCTTCTTGAACTCTGTTGAATGGTTGCCACCGAAGACTTGCACACTTATTGTCCTTCTTTCGGGCGCATTCAATTTTATGTACTGATCGAAGAACGCAACGAATTCTTCTTTCTTCAGCTTTCTTAGAAGATCGACCTGGGAAATTTTATTCGAGGTCAGCACATCTTTTTGATAATTAATATCCATCCTTGTTTTGTCTGACTAGTAACAGTGATATATATAATTTTGAGGAAACTTTGATTTGTTTAATTACTACCTGTTTGCTTTATACTTGAGGCAAAGTTCTTTTACAATGATGAAGCATTTTAAGCAAAGACGAGCACTTACTTCAGACTCAACCCTGTCGAACTTGAGAGTTCCTGCAGCAATCTCTCCCCAGTAGAAATTAGATTCCTCCCACAAGTTTTTGAACTCCTCCAGTTTACAATCAATGAGTGATCTCACATTTCTCTGAACCAAGAAACTCCATGTCAATAATACCAAGTAAATTCCTAGAGGGAGGATTTTTACCGTGGTTAAAAATAATGAGCCATTGATCAACAATAATTCAACGGCTGAAAAATAAGAGGTACCGAAAGAAAGGTACCAATTAGGTGGACCCGGTACTAAAAAAGTAGGCCCGGTACTAAAAAAACCGAAATTTTTATATTTATTTTAATTTGTAAAAGGGCACCATGGTCATTTCATCTTTTTTTCTCCCGCGACCCTTTTCTTTCCCCCAGGTTGCATCACCGTGGATTTTTTTTATTTTGTCGATGCTTTTTTATTTTCTACTGCGACCCTTTTCTTTCCCTGAGATTGCATCACCCCGGTTTAGCTTGATCCATGTAATTTAAGAAAATAGTTCAACTCTTGAAACATATGTGATAGGGTGTATATGCCAAAAAAATTGTTGAAACCTTGTAATAAGCCAAAAAAAAGGAATACAAAATTGTTCAAACATGTTCATATCCTAATATCACAAAAAAGCCAAAAAAAAGAACAATTATAGTGCTGTCACGTGATGGAACTTAGATTCTTCAACACAAATCTGCAGGCTTTACCACTACACCACAACCTCTTCTAATGTTTGTTGTATCTTCTTAATTTTTTTGTACATTTAATACATGGCCACCATTGATCTTTCATCGCGGTCAAATCAACATATGACGTGAAATAAAAACCACCCCACCCTATTTCTAGGACGTCGTCGCCGCCCATACCCCTGTTGGCACAATCCCAGTAACACTCGCTCGATTGCTCTCGCAGCTCACTCACTGGAACACAAGGAGCAGCACGAACGCTAATGACGACGAACGCCGCGGAGCCGACGCTCCAGTATCTTGAGAAGTTTATTTCTCTGGACTTCGCACTGCAAAACGATGGAGTGCAGGATGTTTTATAGGCCCCAGGGAACACAAACCGCAGAGCACTAACAGCCTAACATCCATGCCTGGCCTACGTGCCACGATCCGTGAGACCAGGACCTTGACGTGCACTACGTGAACTAGCAACAGACTACTATATGCGACACACACGCACAACTGACTGAACAGAACTCAAGTCAGGTTTATTAATTCCTAATAACAACCCCATGCCCACGAAACCGCATCACCGCTTTCTTTTTCTTGAACTCTAGATCCATTCTACAGGACAAAAATACCTTAATACCCCTGACTTAATTTTCTCCTTTATTCTAATTCCTTTAACCAGGTACCCAAGGTACCCTGTGGTCACCTGCAGTACTGGTTGGTCCCTGCTGGTACTTTACAGCCACCGTAACACACCTCAAATTCCTATGGTTATCGTTATATATACATATAGTCCAATAATACAGTGACACGAGCATCACATAAACTACAATAACATGCTTTCGCAAAAAAAAACTACAATAACATGAAAGTACAATGCGGAGATGCTAACCTTGAAATCCTTGTCAGACAGTTCATTCATTTTGCTTTCAAACATCTTGAAGAATTCAACTCTAGCATCGAGGTATGAAGGATCCTGTGTGTCCAACATGATATTAGTAGGGGCAAGTGGAATCTCAGTTGCTCCATTCTTTTTAATTTAGTTGCACCTACTCTACAAAAATTATATCAGGAGTGAAGGTGAATTTTTGTCATGTCAGTTACCCTACTTCTAAACTTGTACCTTAACTGTGGACTGAATAACCACCTGGAGTGCCTGGACTCCATAATCGGACCTGAAGAATGATAACATTATTGTAAGCTAGGTTTTAAATGGTTAAATTCAAATGCTAACTAAACCATATGCTATTCCTGAAAGGAGAATGGAACAAGCAATACATGTAATTTAAATAATCTGGCATATACCTTAAAGAAAGACTTGTTATATACCCAAGTTGCTCAACTGTTCGTAGTTGGTTGAAGGCAGGCTGACTAGCAATTAAAGAGAACAGCTGAAGTTTGATATTAGAGCTGGCATTATCCTGATGTACCTGAATAAATTTAACATGTTTAATCTTCTGGCATGCTTGCTCTAAACTCAAATCTTTACCTAAGCAAGATATAACCATTACAACACTGTCATATTGGACTAGGGAAAACTATTTAGCACGTACCATCAAACAAACTTTAACTGACTTTAGCACGTCGTGTATTCTTTAGATCAAGTAAAGTCTGCCTTATATAAATAAAGTATTGTTGAATGAGTGTCAAATATTATTTTGCATTAAAGTCCAATATTATACCATAAAACTTTAAAATGTAAGGATGAAAAAAAATCTCTGAATCCAATGAGTTTAACAGAGTGAAATGAGCTAGTGTCGAACTGAGTGGGGGAACTGGTGAACTGCCAACAATCATTTACACATTGTTACAAATATCACTAAACTGGCAGAACATGGAGGAGAATCACCAAATTAGTAATCAGTTTAGTACATTAGTTCTGCACTATAGGATTTAAGGTACAACCACATATATGGGGAACCTGTTGCACCAAATCACGTGAGGAATCTGTACCTGAATATATTGGATAACTGATGAATTCTCATTTTTCTGATTTAAGCCCTCAATTTGGTAGTAGCATTTCAACTCATTTTCAAGCATGATAACTCTTCTAGTCAGGTATTGTGATGGAGACATGGATTTGAACATAGTATTGGGGTTGAATATAGTGTCCTCAATCTCCTGTGCAATAGATTTTGCCTCACTTGGTTCAATGTTCCCTACAAGGAGAATTTTAGTAGATACGAGTAAAAATACATTCCAATCATGACCCAGAATAATAAAATAACACCATAATTGATACATTTTTAAGGAACCGGAAAGCTTGCGACCTCTGCATACTGCACAAATACAAGTTCATACATAACTCCTAGCACAAATGCTGATTATAATTAGAAGCAAAGGAGCACTCATAAAAAAAGAATCTGCCAAACCTTGAATATAACATTCTAAAAACGTCTTTGATAGCAAGTATGGTATGAACTTCGCGAGAGAATCTGATTCAAGCTTCAAAAGAGCTTCAAGTTCCTCAGCTACAGGCCATCTTTTATCTCTCAATATTAAAGAAACATAGTATGAAGCTTGAGAATACGGTTGGCAGAAATTGAAATTTTGGTAATCCTTGACACTAGTTTCCTGTGATCGGAAGATCCATGTTTGTCAGTAATATCATGAAAAAACCATCACGAGAAACTATGTTTAGTAGCCTAAAAATGCTTCATGTGGACTTTGTTATCCTAGATTTAATTTTGAGATACCACCGGACAGCTAAGAAGTTTGATGAAGTATGTTGCAACCTGCACCATCTGACATAATTGGTTCCAACAATCTGTAGTATTGCTGCCGCCAATGAAATGTGTATGTTACTCTGCTTTTTTCGTAAGCACAATGTGACAAGTCACCCGCATGCTTAAATGCATAAAAACTGTACCAGCGAGTTGACAAAATACAACGTTGGGAACTGACATAAGGACTAAGATTAACCTCTTAGGATATATATAGTCAGTTATAAATCCATTGTCAACCTTTGACTTGTCAAGTGTGTCTAGAATCTAGATTTTTGCATTTACAGAAATTAAATCTAGTAAAGACCCTATAAGGCTATAATGCACACCTAGATGGTTGTTGGAAGTTTCCCTAAACTTCTTGACAATATGCAAAAGGGCTTTTCTCAACAAATGACAATCTAAACCACAGTTATGACTGCTTACTTGCTGAGCACCAGGTCCATGAACCTTTATGCTTCATATCATGTCAACAACTCAAATTTCAACAGCCCTCTGATATAGTTGTAGTTCGACAGATTTCCAGATATTAAAAAAGTAAATTCCTCTACCAAATGAACTGATATGATTGAACTTCATTACAAGGGAGTGATTACGAATTTAAATGTTTCTGAGAAAAATTAAGACTGGAAAGCATGCACCAGTATATTAGGATTCACATCTTACCTTTAGTGCGGAAAACCTGTCTTGCTTAACTTCAAAATTAGCAATTTGCTTCAGTACAACATTTAGGAGGGCCCTCATCTTATCATTGTAACCCCATAAAGATACCTTTAAACATATATAGTTAAATGTTTGTTTTCTAATAAAAAATTGCATGATATCAACATCAAAATGCATCAGAATTCCAACTAACAGCATGAAAATTACACAATGTGCAGCTTAGCTGTTAGGAATATTCATTAAAATAGAACAATCATAATAACTACAGTTACCTGGAATCCAGTCGAAGTAAGATCTATTGAATAGTATAAGCCTGTAATATGAGCATCATAAGCTGCAAAACATAATGCACAGAGTGTCAGTATACCTAATTAAAGTTGGAAGGACCGCAAGAGTACTATCTAAATTTACTGTTATGGTGAAAAAAAAGGAGTTCCGTGCTTACCATAGGGTTTCAAATAATCCACTAACAAATCAATAAAGAAATCAGTAGAAATTATTGCTTCGGGGGACTGCCTTGATAACGGGCAGTGGAAATCAATTATAATGCAAAGCTTTGGTGTGGAGAACAGAAAGTCAGGCTTATACCACAACCTTGAAAGTGGTGTCTTCCTTAGTATTGTTGGAAAAGGAACCTGATAAAAAGAGTTATTTATTATGTAAGATCTCAACAATTAAAATTGACTATGCTGGTGTAAACATCGAAGTACTATTAAAATTGACCTTTTCATGCACTTCTTTAACAGATAAATCCTTAGGAATGAACATATTAGGCTCTGGGAGATGGAGTTTCTCATCAGTAGGAGCTTTTTGAATCCATTGCTGTCAAGTAGAGAAAATCAATAAACATATGTTAGACCATCATTATGTCAGGTAGAATAAAATAATGGGAGTACAATAAGTAAAATGGGATTTTTTAAAAGACAAACCTGTATCATAGATGGAGTAACATTTTCAACAGAATATGATGTATTATACCAGGGCTCAACAGAGGTAGTAGATCCTTCAAATTTTTTGGACACCCAGAATATTCTAAATAGAGAGAAAGAAGTATATTTACCATAGGCAAAGCATGTGTGAAACAAGTTCAAGATACGAATGAAAATAAATAAAAAAAGATATTAATGTAAAGCCAAAATAGTCTGCTATTAACTACCTATGGAAGAAGCTAGGGCCAGTAAGATAACTGAACTACCTCATAAGTGTGTTAGATTGTAGCCAAGGAGTCTACAAATTATAAGCTAGCTAGGTCTAATGTGCGGCAGACACTAAGGTTGTAGTGCTTCCCAGCCCATGATTTTATAAACTTAAAAATATATCCAGGCACAATCCCGTCAATTCCACAATACCTCTGAGCGCATTCGATCAGGCTTGCATGCATTGGACAAAAAATCACAGCCATAGGATGAAATGTCAAAAGAAAATCTATATATATTTATGAAAAGTGAAAAGGTTCTCAAATTTGCACCCAGTGATAGGACATGAGATATTACAAGATGAGTGCCAGAGTTACTACTTACTAATATCTCTTACTTATTGCTACCTAAACCGTGATATTAAGGGTATTGTAGTCCATAAGGCTCATTACATTTTTGCTGCTCTTTTCTTTTGATCTGCATATTAGAAGTGGCAAACGGGAAGATAATTTTCATTTTATAGTTTATTTACATGTTCTTCCCCATTTATACCTTAAAACAATATCATTCCATGTCCTTTTTTGTGTTTGTTATAAGGATTAGTTACAATATAGTTGCTAGGTAAAAACAAAGTTGCCATGTGAACCGTGTGAGTGTACCTTACTCTTTGAGGTGACAACTGATCGAGCATCATACTTATTCTTTGTGACGAATACTTTGATGGCAATTCATATCCAATCAGCCATTCTTCTGGTGGGAACAACTGCAAGCAAGTTCATGACTATTTCAAATTGAAGACAAAAGATAATAATAAGAGCACATAAAAGTTTGAAGTTCAACAGATTTCTGACGAAATTATAGGTAACATAATTTTTAGTACTCACTCACGTTGCTATTGAAAGAATATAGAAAGAGATTATATTGCTAGAAAGTTAAATAATCTGATAACTGCAAAATCTGAAACATATAATGAGCTGTAGAGAATATACTTAGAGAATATACCTTCATATTTGAGACAATATGCCTCACATAGTTTATTGGATGGACTCTGTCTTGATAATGGAACTCCGTTTCATTTATTGCCACAAGCTAGCAACAAATAACACATATTATCAATTATGTTTTGTGTAACTGAATGTAAATCAATTAGTTTGTTTCACAAAATGCTAAAAAACATGTAGATGAACTGAAATTTTGAGTTGGTACTGGCAACAAACAACCTCCAAATATTATGTGAAGAAAACATGATTCCATTTCCAAGAATGCAGCACCCATATCGAAATACTCATACTAAATCACTATTTATTAGCAGATTAAGTCTATCATCTGTGTTTCTATATATCCCTCAGAAAAAAGTACTTGTAATCTTGGATGTAATATAATAACTCATCAAATAGTCTTACATAAAATGTAAACCATGCACCACCGTTCTGTTACCTCATTAAATATCCACTCATGTACAAAATCATTTCTGATTATAATGTATACATGTGCACAGATTCCACTGGTTCTTAATAATATTGTGTCCTGACCGGGGTGTCGTGAACGTCTTTGATTCGTTGCACACTCCAAAAGAAAAACTACAGAACATCATGGACATGATGACAAGGTGATGTATATTTTCCCCTACTTAATTCACCCCTTACACTCGCAATGACTTAACTCAATTTTTTTGTTCGCAGGGCCTGGATTCAATTCCGTCAAGAACACCCGGGAATTCAACATGAAACACTAAAATGGAACATTGGCTTTCCGGTAAGCAAGTAATTTGTACATGTAGGCCTCGGCTAATATATTATATGAATTTTACTTAATTTCTTTTGGTCGACAATGTGCCAAACAGGGGAAGGGAAATAATTTATGTGCATACTATGTTTGCGATTTCATGTGGAATTGGGGACATAAAAAGCTTACACAACACGATATTATGGTACGTAATAATAAACAACATTTCCATTATTATTAAGTGCACAATTATTGTCTCCAACTCGGCGGATTAAATATCTTTCAATTATTTGTAAATTATAGATGTTCAACCTGAAGGAAGAGTCCCTAGAGCTAGAAAGAATTGACGCAATTGCAGAACAGCTCGTCGGATGGATCTGGGACGAGGTCGTCAATCCCCGAGGAGAATACTTCTCGCCAGTACTGGAGGACGTGCCGGACAGTGCAACAAGATAGTCGTCAATCTTAATTAAGTAGAAAATACAGTTTAAATATATATAACTCGAGTTGACATGCATGAATATCTACTTTTGTAATATATATGTCTTCTATTTTGATGAAATGTCAGCTAGTATGAATATAGAGTCGGCCGAATACGCATTAGAATACACGTATTAGAATATATACGTATATACACGTATATAGACGTGCATGCATGGCTACTGAAAAAAGCAAAAAAAAAAAAAGAAATCCGGGGTCTTTAGCACCGGGTCGTGGCTGCAACCGGTGCTAAAGGCAGGCCCTTTAGCACCGGGTGCAGCCACGACCCGGTGCTAAAGGCCCTGCTACCGGCGCTGCGGGGCAGGCCCTTTAGCACCGGGTTGTGTCTGGAACCGGTGCTAAAGGCCCTGCTAAAGGCGCTGCGGGGCAGGCCCTTTAGCACCGGGTCGTGGCTGCACCCGGTGCTAAAGGGCCCCTTTAGCACCGGTTATTCAACCCGGTGCTAAAGGGGTACCCCTTTAGCCTCGGATTAGTTGCACCGGGTGGGAAACCCGGTGCTAAAGGGCTTTCCCACCCGGTGCAGATATCAACTATTCTGGTAGTGACATTTCATATGAACGAATTTGTCACGTTTCTTAAGAACTATCCTCCATGGCACCGCCAACCATACTATATGCATATATCTCATTGTTGGCATGAGCATGTTTGGTCGTGAAATGGAAACGGAGAGAGTCATCAACTTTCTGGTAAAATTAGAGCTTTCTATCGGAGAAACTGCCGCAGTTTTACCAATTGTTGGTCCAGCATGTGTTGGAAAGAGCACTCTTGTTGCACACATCTCCAATAGCGAGAAAGTGCATGAACATTTCTCTCTAATAGTGATAGTCACTCAGGACGATGAATGACAAACAATTTAACACTTTGAAGGATGGGGGTCTGACAATCCACCAAAACAATCCGGCACACAAGGGAACACGAAGATTGCTAGTTATCACCGAACTATTAGAGGATGTTGAAGAGGATACCTGCAAGCGGTGATATGTTGCTTCTGCTGTCTACCTTGAACCTGGAAGGAAAATCACACTAGTCGAGAAATGACTTTCCATCCAACCATATTTGTCCCGGATAGATTTCGACCCGAGACTAATATACCATTAGCCCCGGTTGGTATTTTTCGAGGTCTCCAAGGACCTTTAGTCCCGGTTGGAGGCTCAATCCGGAACTAAAGGATCTCAAGCATTAGTCCCGGTTGGAGCCTCCAAACGGGACTACAAGGTCTTTAGTCCCGGATGAGGGCACTTCATGGTTTACAATAAAGGGAAACATCTCACCTATCATCACATGTGCTATGTAGGTGGAGTGGTTAGGAGGGCAATATAAGAGGTTGTGGGTTTGAATCCCACAAGGTGCAACATTTTTTTAGCGAAAAAATGGTAGTCCGGGACTCCTTGTCTTTTTGCCAAAACCGGGACTAAAGCCTATTTTTTTTACTAGTGTCATTATCACAAGCAACATAACGGAATTTGGTACACAAGCCCTTGTGTTAAATATTCTGCCAATAGAAGCATACTGATATTTGTTGAAGTTATATCACACTATAATGCTAACATGATTTAATAAGTAGAGAATATTATGCGATTTTTATGCTATTTTTTAGATAACTAAAATATTAATAATTTTTTCTCATCACTACAATCATGTGCGCAGAAATATATAGAAGTAGAGCTCAAACATGAAAGACAACCTTGTAGGGTTTTCAATCTAGACAAAAACTAAATTAACTAAATTTTATAGACGGATAGTAAAGATTTAGAAAAAAACAAGATTGTGAGTTCCTCAGTTTGAGAATAATTGTTTTTACTGATTTTTTTTGGGTTCGGCTTGAGAATAGCAAAATCTAGAAATGCTAATGGTACCTAGCTAGGGAATCAACCAGCTGGGGGGCACATGCGTCGTGTGCTCCATGATCGATGAGACCGGCCTTTGTAGGAACGCGCCACACGGCAACTCGCCTATGATCTGGCCATCGCCAAGCTTCCCTCAGCCTAAGTAGAAGGAAAGCCCATAGTAGCTGCCAAGTTGCGCTGCTGGCCCATGGGCTGATGGGCTGGCGAGTGCTGCCGCCCATGATTCCTATACGG
>OAMR01000887.1:372894-385047 GCA_900205405.1 Echinochloa crus-galli
GTAGTGCCCACGTGAATGTCTCCCAAACAAACATTCACGTCGAGCCTTCCTCGATCGATCTATATGTCTGGATCGCCCTGTTCGATTTATAGGCCGGGTTAGGTTAGCTAGGGTCTCTTGATCGGCACCGTCTGTCTTCCAACAAGAACACACCACCTCCCTAGCTAGCTCATATCCTCTCCCTCTCGTGCATGCAAAGCTCTCGGTAATTATTGTGTTTGGACTCTTTCTCTCACAATCTGCTCGAAGTTTGCGTAAAGAAATGGCGCCAAGGAATCGTGTCAGACCTTGGTCAAATTGCATGCAGCATTGGCGACGTACGTGAGCATCTCACCATGACATGCTAAACAATGTCAGCTAGTATGAATATAGAGTCGGCCGAATACGCATTAGAATACATGTATTAGAATATATACGTATATAGACGTGCACGCATGGCTACTGAAAAAAGCAAAAAAAAAAAGAAATCCGGGGTCTTTAGCACCGGTTTCAGGCAGCAACCGGTGCTAAAGGCAGGCCCTTTAGCCTCGGATTAGTTGCACCGGGTGGGAAACCCGGTGCTAAAGGGCTTTCCCACCCGGTGCAGATGTTGATCATTCTGGTAGTGTACACATTGATAAAGTACAGTACATCATTATTCTAGACCGACAGTAAACATATTTGGTACGAGCAGTGCGATATTTGTTCTCTTATTAGCAAGCTATATTCACATTGGTATTGGCTCTACAAAGAGTAGTCGCTTTATCGCTTCTTCAATTCGATAGTGTGTGAAAAAGTGAATTTGTTAACATTGTCCCGATACATTTAGTTGTTTTTCGAGAACACGCCGAAGCATGTGTTTCATTAAGAGGTGAAGAAAAGCTACCACAATGCAGCCGGACAGACCTGGGGCAGCGTTAATTGCAATGCTTATTACAAACATTAATCTTTGTGACCTAAGACTGCTATTACTACCCGACGAGAGGAAAGCTCCTACTAGTGATATGATGCAAGGTGCTGATGGCCTGCCTGCAGCCATCTTCGTTCTTCTTCCCTGATCAACCTAGCAAGCTTCGTCGGTTGCACTGCAGACCTTTGGAAGACCATTTCTGACGAAATTATAGGTAACATAATTTTTAGTACTCACTCACGTTGCTATTGAAAGAATATAGAAAGAGATTATATTGCTAGAAAGTTAAATTATCTGATAACTGCAAAAGCTGAAACATATAATGAGCTGTAGAGAATATACCCTCATATTTGAGACAATATCTTCCACATAGTTTATTGGATGGACTTTGTCTTGATAATGGAACTCCGTTTCATTTATTGCCACAAGCTAGCAACAAATAACAGATATTAGCATTTATGTTTTGTGCAACTGAATGTAAATCAATTAATTTGTGTCACGAAATGCTAAAAAACATGTAGACGAACTGAAATTATGAGTTGTCACTGGCAACAAACAACCTCCAAATATTATGTGAAGAGAACATGATTCCATTTCCAAGAATGCAGCACCCATTTCGAAATACTCATACTACATCATTATTTATTAGCAGATTAAGTCTATCATCTGTGTTTCTATATATCCCTCAGAAAAAAGTACTTGTAATCTTGGATGTAATATAATAACTCATCAAATAGTCTTACATAAAATGTAAACCATGCACCACCGTTCTGTTACCTCATTAAATATCCACTCATGGACTCCATCTTCTTTCAACATAAGAATATATTTGAAGATTAACCCAACAATATCCTCCATGTGTTCTGAAATAAAGCATATGGGCATCAGAGACTTAAGGAGTGATTCTAATCGCAATAGTTATGCTGGTGAAATAATAAAATATGGATGAAAACTTGACCATGACCAGCATCAGTGAGTCTCATGCTTATTGAGAAAAATGAATATTCATTGCTGTTAGTGCTCTCTCCAGCCGTCATGCTCATGGCCCATCCTACGTACAGTAGCAAACATGTTGATATTATTGCAAAAGATGATAAGACTATATTTTGAGCCTGCAAAAGTACAAGTACATCAGTCACTGTTGAATTAAACTTGCCTAGTTGCTTTATAATATGGAAGATCGACCCCTTGCTTCCATGTCCAATAAGGTGGCTCAGATAGTGGCACGGATCTTCTTTGTAAAAATTGGTGCTAGGTGTAATCGGCCATCCTATGTTTAAATAGTCACCTTCTTGTATTGGCAGTGCTTTGACAAGAAGCTGTATATATAACAAGCATGACTATCACATCTCATTTGCATCATTAAACTAATTTTTTCTGTCAATTGAAACTGTTGAACATTTCGCCTCCTACCTGCAAATGTTCATCTGAAAGAGGATGACTCGAACATTTGAACCTTCTCTGGTCAGTGTTTTTTATATCACTAAAGAAACGCTCAGTTAAGCCCTGAATGCAATTGAGGCTCTCTACAAAATCACTTTTATCAATTTCAAATAGTTTTATATACTCCAATGGATTAATTTACATTACTTACCCTTTCCATAAACAACAAGGTGCATAAGGTTTGCTGAATAGTTCTCATAAAACATCAGAAGCTCATGTCTGATGTCCAAGCCTCTCCGTTTTGGTTTAGTTTCGAGTGTTTCCGAACTTCCTGATATTTTAAATCGAAAATTTCAATAACAGAATGGCAAAGCCAAAATTTATAACATGTTTGGGATAAAAATTCATGAGACATAATTACTTAATATAAAATATCCACAAGAAAGTTTCTTACTAAGAATGCACAAGAATGGAACTGTCCTTTTGAAGAGTGACTAAAAAAATGTGATTTACAGAGGTGAAAGATACTCTCTATATAATAAAACAGAAAATATGTTGATGTTTCTCTGCAAAGGTTATAATCAGAACCGGATGCAAACAAACAGCCATACTAAGCTGATCAAATAACTACAGTTGTCTGAATACAGAGCATTCTTACCAGTACTGAATTTATGGTAAGGATGATCCTTTGAAGCCAGATGCTTATGAAGCTGGCAGGAGAAAAAAAAAAGAAACAAAGTGAGGCCACAGTGCATCATGTCTACGTGATTAAAACTTAAATTGAAGATACAGCAAATTTAAACTGGGGGATTTTTGTGGTAGATATATGTGTTAGCTGCGTACACCTGCATGTATTTCACTCAAGTCGGAGTGGTCTTTTTTGTAAATGTACACTTTAAACATCTTGCCCCTTTGGGCCATGGAGTAGAGCTGAACTGCTTATTCCTAACATGGTAACAGAGCTCCAAATTTTCCACACCCATCCACCTCTGATCTCTGGCCGCCACTGACCAGTCCAAGCAATTCCGCTACCTCCCTTCCCTCACTCCTTTTTTTTGAAAGAAATACCCCAAGGGAGACCCCTAAAGTTTAATGTGCCTCACCCAAGATTTGAACCCTGGGTGAGAGCCTTCTAGCAAGTGGCCTTTGCCACTACACCATGAGCTCCTTGGCCTTCCCTCCCTCATTCCTTCAGCTAAACCTGTGCGTCACCGAACTTCTGCATGTGCAAGTCCCACCTCCACTGCCTGTCCCACCTGCACTTTGTGTGCTTGACCTCCAATGTGCCCCATTTTGCCCGTACGACTTTGTGTGTGTGCCCCTACTCCGCGTCCGCGCTCATGCTTCGAGAAACCTACTAGTTTGATCTCGCCATCTAAGAGACCTGGCTGTGTGAAAATGTCTGTGCTGCAATCTTCTCACGAACATTGAGGTTGACCTCTCGATGTTGCATATTGGCTGTGTGAAAATGTCTCTTTGAGGGTCTCTTACATTCTAGTTTACAACACACATGATTAGATTTTGACTATTCACTGCATGCCTTTTAGAGCTTTAGTTAACAAATTTCTTGACAAATGCCCCTCTCCAAACTTGATCAGTGTTGTTGATCCTCCATGAGAAGGGATCGTTAGCCATATGTGTTAGCTGAGTAGGCTTACATGCATTTTGCCTCTAATTGGAGGGGTATAGTAGCAATTTTGAGGATAATCAAGACTTATGTCATTAATGAAAAATATGGTTGATTCTTGTTCTCAATTTATCATTATTGCCTTCAAGATATATACAGCTATTGTTATAACTGGGAGCATGTCTCGTAAATAGTAAAATTTAGAAACTAGCAGATACTTTGATGGTAACCAAACTCGTATAATTCAGAGTATTGTTGCCTCTTAAATGTACACGCTGTTAATATATGGAGGCAGTACACATAAATATAAAGCATGTATCCAAAATGCCTCTATGCTTTTCTGACTGCAGATTCCACAAAAGATATGTATTGCTTAGAGTGCAAAAATATAATCTGATGAATAATCTTGACTAACAAAGTTGAACTTGCAGGTACCTGACACATTCTGCAGTCATCAGACAACAAATTTTTCTTGTGCTCTGTGAGGTCAATAAAATAGCAAAATTAGCCAGAATGTGCAACTCATTACTGAAAATAAAACATTTGTAAAGTACAATATCATCATGGATGTTAGTTCGGGCTGGTATAATCATAATCAGGCATCCGAGCTAGTTCGCTTTGAGGATGTCATTTGAAAGACCATAGAAGCATTATGCCTTGGTACCTATGCAACTGTCCGATGCAAATAGAATCCATGCATAATATAACTGCTTACCAGAATCAACAGCATTGATCTCTCTAAGAACAGCATCCTGTGACATCAGTGGCTTAATAAAGAACTGAGCAAATCTGTGAATCAGGAATCGCCTCATTATTATTGAACGAACAGATGCAGTACGTAAACCATTGCCTTATCCAATTGATATGAATTTTAACTGAACATAAAGTACTGGTAAAGAGACATACCTATCTAAGGCTTCTTCAAAATTGTCCACGTTGACATCAAAATAAAAATCTGTTGTCTCTGAATACGTAGATGCATCGCAAGAGCCACCGTGCTGATAATTTGCATGTGACACCAAATCATTTAATACTCATCCGTTTCAAATTACTATTCGCTATTGACTTTTTCTCGTAATATTTGACCATTCGTCTTATTTAAAAAATTATTCAAGTACCATTTCTTTTATTTGTGACTTACTTTATCATCACATATACTTTAGGTATGATTTATTTCTTCGCATATTTGGATAATTTTTTTGATAAGATGAATGATTAAACGTTATGCAAAAAGTCAATAATGAACTAATTTGGAACGATGAGGTATCATCCAAGCTCCTGGAGGTTGCAATGTTTTTTGAAACAGTAACGGAAAAAGGCATGAAACATGGTACATCTATTTTATTGTTATATTATTATACCCATACTATAAGAATCCAGTAGGAAAACAATTCTGACACCAAAAACGAAAAAGAGCGCTATCTAGTGGGTTTCTATCGTTTAGAGGCTACTTTTTTCACTGGCCGAAAAACACACACCTTGCGTAACCACACCTCTACCTACTAATGCTATGACCTTCCTAATCTTATTTGGTCTTTGGATGTTATTCCTAATTTCTTTAATCGGGCGTGGGGGTCGCAAGAATCATGATAGTAGGATTCAGGAAATTATGGCCACAGCCGAGCTCGGGACGGCAGGGGTCGGGACGGCCGCGCCTGGAGCTCCGCTCAGCCGGGGTGCCGGCGCATGGTGAACCGGGCTCCACTTGGATGGGGCGGCTGTTCTTGTGCTCGGCTATGCTCGGGCAGGGAGGCAACACGATAGCGCATTCGGAGGCCGGGCGGTGGCGCGTCAGGAGGCCAAGCGGCAGCGCCTCCCACGTGCGTGCTAGGCGACCGGGCGACCGGAAAAAACAGGAAAGCGGAGAGGAGTTGCCTCCCTTTTCTAAAGGGGAATGTGATTGAAATAAAGGGGATTAAGAAAAAATTACAGGGAAAGGGGAATGGAAAGGGGATCTGTTGGAACTTAAATTTTACCTCTTAATCCTCTTTAAGCAGAAATAAAGGGAAAGGGGATTAGTTTTGGGGATCTGTTGGAGGCTCTTAGCGTTTCAATTCTTGAACCCATTTATATTTTTTCTATTTTTCTTATCATATTTAGTCTCTTTTGATATACAAAATAAATCATCTTCCATATATTTTTCAAATTAAATAGTTGAAAAAATTATATTGCACCAGCGCCGCTTGGTATTACTTGCCCTCATGTTGAACGTCATTAGATAGTGGGCCAGATTGTGACGAATTTGGTAAAATGTCACTATATTATGGGCCTAATATCCAAAGTTGCAGATCCATGACAGAAAATTCATAAAAGCCACAGATTATGTATGGTTTGTGACGTTCTCTAAATACGCCATAAAAAATCCGTTATAGATTAAATGGTTTCGTGTAGTGTGAATCTATTTCTGTGGTGTTGTGTCAATTATTACACACTGTGACACTAATACTTGCATAAAAAAAATTATTATGAAGTGAAATTAAGTTGAATTTTGTAACCTGAAGTTGATTAATAAAATTTTACCTCTGTGATATATTTCATGTACTCATCTTCTCCTGGGTACTTCTCACTGTGATAAAAGAGCATGTGCTCTGCGAGCAAAGACAATGGTATGGATCAATTACGAGAAGAACAGATATAACACTTAAACGAAAGTTAATTTTGATTTAGTGCTACTGATCAACCAGCAATAATCATGGCTCGTCAAACATTTCGCCTTTACAAGATTATAACAGATCCTCACTCCACGAATCAAATCGAATGAGTCCATGAATAATAATACAAGCGCTGGCTAGTGGCAGCCAGTGAAGGAGATGAGGCGGCAGAGAGAGAGAGAGAGAGAGAGAGAGAGAGAGAGAGATCATCGAGGAGGCAGGAACGAACTGACTGACCGAGGAGGTGCGCGAGGCCCTCCAGCCCCTCCGGGTCGCTGAACGAGCCCACATCGACCTCCATGCACGCCGCCGCCTGCGAGACGACAGAGCACATCAGCCAAAATCTCAGGCAAAAGAGATCAAAGGAAGAACGCGGCGGGGGCCTTGTCGCACCTTGTCGGTGTCGGGGTCGCTGATGAGCAGGACCTCCAGCGCGTTGGGGAGCACCACCCGCCGGTACTCCCGCTTGTCGTTGCGCGCGCGGATGAACTCCACATCGTCCCTGCTCCCACTACACGCCATTGAAGCTCTAGTGTTCCGAGACTCGGATTATTCGATCGATTGATCTCGGCCCGGCGGCCTTGTTGATTTATATAGGCATGCAGCAGGGAGAGGGAGATCGAGGAAGGGGACCCGGGGCCCGTGGGCACGCTAGCTAGCTGCTTCTTCCTTCCATGTTTCTTGGATGGAATTGCGTCGTTGTTTTGGAAGTGAATGAAGACGTACTCACGTGAACGTGACTAGGCTATCCTATAGCCACAGGCCTACAGTACTTGGTAACTTTTGGAGCCAGACTTTCATCTGATCGCCGTCACGTACGTCGATCACGTACGTACAGCTTTAATTTCGGCATCACGCCGAGCTACTACGTGCCAAGCTGCCCTACAGTTATTTGTGCCAACAATCTGCGCGCGGTAAAATTATTGTTGGTTCTGTTCTGTGCGCAAGTATACAGAGGTACTCGATCGTCTACGTGAAAGGTCCTGTACTCCTGTAGCTAGAAAGCAAAAGCGACGGCACTAGCTACAGTATTTGCTTGTCTTGGCTTCGCTGATGTGTAATCGCACTGCGTGCACCCGAAAGCGACTCGTCGTCAATGCTTCAGTGACAGAACACAAGGTGGCAGGGAACCACGAGCAGCCGGCCGGGCACTCTCATCTTGCATGTATCGGCCTGTGATGCCAATCATACTGAAAACGAGCACATCTCCACGTGACTTGGCTTCTTGTACTGTTATCTAGGTTCAATTGCTACCACAGGTATTGGTACTCTCTACTATTACCTAGATATTATTCAGTCCACGGTAGTTAAGAAGTTCAACATTTTATTTTGCAAAGGAAACTAAAGCAATGCAAAATTTATCTCTGATGGTCATGAAGATCGAATTGAGGATCTCATTCATCTTTAACTAGCAAGAACACACGTGCACACATGCACATTTAGAAAATAAAGATCAATGTCCAAAGATCAAATGTTATAGCATGGCCACATAGGGACGTGGATGGGCAAGACAATAAGTTTTTGACTTGTTAAAAAGGTAGCCTCCAAACGGCGTAGACCCTCTAATATATTTCTTACCATGTACGGTACACGGATATGGATCCCATTACTTTTTAAACTCTCACCTATTTTGGAAGACGGTCCTATATTTTTTCGTTCAACCTCAATTATTTTTGGATCCTTATAGCATATAAGATTTTCTATAGTTAAGGAATGCAAACGTACATATATGTGCCCATTGGGCTCCTGGGCCATGTATCCATACGTTAGGAGTTGGCGGAGCTTATTATGGTTCTGTTGGGCAGAGCTCCCATAGCTGATTCTCTGATGAATTCAGGAGGAGCTCTGCCAAATAGTTCTGCAGGAGCTCTGCCGAATATTTTTGCAGAGAGAAGTGATTCTTCGCTGATTCTGTGAAGTGATTCTCCATCCCGATTTTGAGAATTTATGATAGAGAATCTAAGGGAATTACTTTCAGCTATAGAATCACTTCTCTCAGAGAATCAGAATCAGGTGAAGCTCTACCAAACAGGCCCTACGTCTCCATCCCATAGTATCGGCTCCCGCCCCTTGAATTATGTTTCCTTTTTTCTTTTTTCTTTTCAACTATATATATATAATATAGATATATTTGTATATATACTCCCGTAAAACATATTTTATATAATATAATTCATATTTCTTGACTGTTTTTTGAGATAATCAAAACATCAGAATGCACATAAACCCAAATTGTATTCACATTACATATAATCATACATTCATACTATATTTAGACTTGCATGTCAAATATGAGCTCTCATTGAGCACTAAAATATTCATATAGATATTCTATGCATTATTAGTCATTTGGAAAATTCAAAAATCTAAGATTTCAAAATTATCTCTACTCCTAATAATCCTATGCTCAGGAACCGCGTCCTGCGATACGTCCGTCCGCCAGCAATTTTCCATCCGCCTGCGTTCCCTCGCCCTCGGTCCTTCGTCCGCCCTCCGCTCGTGCGCATCGCTCGATCCAATCCATCCGTCCGATCATCCGCTCGCTCATTCATCCACCTGCCGCGCCCGCACCGCTCCAAACCCTAAGACGCCCATCCGCGCAGCCCACCCCTCCCCAGTCCGCGCCGCCCCCTCCGTGTGCCCGCCTCCGCAAGCGCGTCTGCGATCCCTTCTCCTCCGCAAACGCCCGCCTCTCACCCTAACTCGCGCATCTGCCAGCGCCGCGTCCGTCCGCCCCGTTCGTCCTCTCTTGCGAGGCCGCCGCCGCCGCCGGCGCCGCTCCACGTCCGTCCCCGTGTGCGCGGAGGAAGCTGTTGAGCGGTATCGGCGGCAAAACCCTTCGCGGGATTGGAGAAAATCCAACGGGATCATCGTGGAAACCCTCTCATTCGCGTCGCAGGAACCCGAGGAGGAGCGCCATCACTCATCGTCGTCATTTTTCACACCAGCAGCTTCACGTCTCGTTGCGGCCAGATCTTGAGTCGCGCCGTCGCAGCTCGTCGAAGTGCCCTAGGTGAGATCCCCGTCCCTTGAGCTTTCCGTTTTGCCGCTTCCCGTCGAAATCCGACGTCGATCTTGAGATTCATCAGTAGGTGTAGGACACGGATAGGAAGCTCGTGCATGGCCTCCATGAGCTGCCTGCATGCTGAAGAAAGAAGATGAAGTGTTGGCCCTTAGATCCAAAACCGACGGTACAGATTAGATCACTTGATACCCCTTCATGTGGACTTGGTCTGCCATAGACCCAAGTTCAAACCCCCTGGTCCGTTGATCCCACAGACCGGGTCCATAAAACAGTGGCTGCCAACTCACCACCTTTTTCTGTTTCAGCCCCTGTCCTTGTTGGTAATTGCGGCATAAATTTTCTGTGTCATGTGAAATAAGCAATCTAGGCCCTGAATTTTGTTTTGACAATTATTATTCCAGTCTTAACTCTTGTACTATTACACATAAATCCTTCATCTTTCACTAATTCCAGATCACTGTTCACTGCATGGTAGGTATTTTACTGTTCAGTCCCTGCGTTTTACATATGTATTTTTGCCATGTACTAATATTGCTAGACTACAACTTGTACAGTATTTTTGTATACCGGAGAGATAAACATCACAAATTGAAAGGAATGTAGATGATAGGTGTCTTTTTTATTGATTTATTATTTCTCCATCACCTCACTTTGTAATTGTTTGCTACTGCTATTTGTTTTTCTGGTTTCAAATATGGTCTTGTGATTATTTTTGTTTCCTTCGTTTTGTTGTCTACCCATGACCAAATAAATGGCACTGGTGAAGGGTACTGTGGATAATACAATTCTTGGTGACGCCGCAAACACCAGCAACATAGGTACTGCATCCATACTAAAAGGATCCTACAGAATTGAAAACACTTTCTACCTAAAAATCTACACCCACCCCCTCACAGGGGACCCACCTGTCGGGTTTTAGAGAGGGAAGGAGAACAAGAAACACAAGAAAACAAGAAAAAATTGGATGTTCTAGACGCTTTTAGTTCATCCTCCGTAAAACTTTTTTCACCCAGCGTTTTGTACCCGCCCGCGCGTACCCACCTCCGGCCAGGTGGGCCCCTACCTCTCCACACATGCACACAATTATCCCGTATTGCTAATAGACAATAGATTGAGAGTTTTTCTCCATATAAATAAAGACCAACTAACTTGAAAAATGATGTGCTTCTAGATTTGAGAATACCTAAAGCTTCAGGGGCTGTTTGGCACGGCTCCACTCCAACTTTTACAACTCCGCTCTCAATTTTTTTACCCAAACACGTGCAGCTCCAAGTTTTGCAGCTCCAAGAAAAAGGTGGAGTTAGGGGCCAGGTAAAACATGGAGCACCTCAAGGGGTGCTCCAGAAACAAAGATTTCGTACCTTCTCATGGAGTTAGGTGAAATTACCCACCATTGCCATTGATTACAGTACGTTTCGTATTTTTTGGTACTGTAGCGACTTTATTTTTTTCTGCCGAGCCTTTTTCTTTCTTTTTTTTGTCATTTTTTTTGCCCCGTATTGTAGCAGCGCTTTTTCTGCCGAGCCTTTTCCTTTCTTTTTTTTCCATCATTTTTGTCATGTACTGTAGCAGCGCCGGAAAAAAAGTACCAACAAAATCAATGCAAGGGTAAGAAAGATATTTCCCACTAAATTATATATTTTCTAGAGCTGGAGTTACACTTGTAGCCAAACACGTTGAGCTAGCTCCATATTAATTGAAATAGACGGAGTGGAGCTGAAAAATGTGGAGTTCCTGGAGTTGGAGCTGGTTTTTGTGGAGTGGAGCTCTCCCAAACATGTACTTATATACACAAGTGCATGCGCACGTGCAACCAACTAGAAAGCATCTTTACATGTTATATTTAATTTAATTTATTTATTTTATACATGTGCGTGCGCACATGTGCCTTTGCTAGTTCTTTATAAACAATCAACAAAGTCACCTTGCATTACTATACGCTCGTATATGTTTTGTTCATTTTAAAATAGTGGATCCCGCCAACGAAGTTCTTGACCCTAAAGTATTTTACACGATAAGTATTTTGGTATGTTTATAGGTACTTTCAACTCAAATCAGATGCCATATAATGATATATTTACACACACTACTTAGGATGAGAAGACACTGCGGCAAAACTTTTTGGTTGACATATTATGGTGGAGAAAGAATGGCGTATCGAGAGAGACTTCCTAAAGGCGTACAAGACTATTCTTGCTCGCATCACAGGCAACCAGATTTGAAATATAGCTTTGCAGAAAAGTATACTATTCTATATCTTTGCGTATCCTATTACTTATTGATACCTTAGTGTGAGGTCATTTTGTAGGATTATTTACTATTCGTGTTTCTATGAGGTTTTTATGAATTTTTATGGACTTCGGTGCGACTTTACAGCCGTCAAAATACAATTTTTTGTGTGATCTATTTATCTTGTTTCATACATCATACCCGTAGCAACGCACAGACATTTATCTATTATAGACGGGTTACGTATTTGGTCAGACTCAATGTGAACTTGTGAGTTGAGAGTTAGTACTATCAAACATTTGCCTGCTGCTTAAAGTGCAAGCTGTGCCAGATCTGGCATCCCCCCCCC